>JAWPHD010003682.1:0-209173 GCA_037043455.1 Cyrtodaria siliqua
ATCACGGCAGTGGTCTACTTGTACCAGTGAGCTTTATGGATGACAGTAGGGGTAAGTGTGAGGTTTGTTGCAACCCTAGAACCGGTTTAAACCTCCAGTGGCCTTTGTGTGCCACTGACCGTTCCAAGGCGGTAGCCCTATTGTCAACCCTTTTGGTGTTTGTGATGTCGGTTTGCATTTTGTATTACTTATTACTTTTGCCTTCTCGTTTGTCTGTTTGTTTTTGTGGTTTTTGTGGTTGACTGTCGTCCTTGAATGCTGCTTTCCCTGGTCCGATATTTGTATCGTTCTTATGCTCAGGGTTTAGTGCTACCACACTGGAATACCAGTCTGCAGCAACGTCATGATTACCCCACCCAATCACATATACTAAATATCGGGCTGACCAGTCCTAGGAACTACCCTTTATATGGTGAACATACTGCAGAAGGGAGCTACCATTTCCATTTTTTATAGCGTCTTTGGTGCAATCTCATTACTTAAAGTTTTTATTTTTGCTCGGCCCTATGGCACAAGGGCCTATTGGCGAGCTTTTCTGGTGAGTTTATTTATTTTTTTTCCTTGATTATAATTATGCTATAACGTCTTTGGTGCAATCTCATTAAGATCAGACACTTTATCAGGCTACGATACTCTACGCTACTAAGGATCTGACAACACTCCATTGGGAGGTCATGTCAGATTGACCTTTCGTTTAGCCTATCAGATTTAAGCCTATACAAAATTCCTCGGTATATATTGCTCACTGCGCATGTCGCGTTACAGTAAATCGCTGTGGGAGCAGTTTTTACGCTCGGTATTGAAAGAGACAATGTCCGTAAACTTTACTTATAAAACCCAATCAGTTTGCGTTTAACAAACATAATAGACCAATCGATTATTGAATATTTACGGGGGAAAAAAAATGTTTGATGGAATTTAATAGGCAGTAGCAAAAGAAATTACCGGTTCGTGGGGATTGGACTCACATTAAAATGATACTCGCGGGTCAAGAGTTCGAGTTCGCTACCAACTGAGGCTAAGCGTGGCCAGATGTACTATGACTTACTGATTTTGAGGTACTAGTGTCGTAATAATTTCGGTGGAATATATATTTTCAAACACACATGACAGCGCCCATAATTTTCTTCTTACTTGATATAAAACATGCCATTTAGAGCAATTTCTATGAATTTATCGAGGCAATCCAGCAGCAATTACTTTATCTTTATTCGGATATAGATTCTGTGTTTTATGGGGGATTTTCGTTTGTTTAGGTTCACTCGAACGTCGGTCTGAAGATCATATGAAACTGCGCGATTTCATTGGTTGAATTTACTTGATCTTCTCATGAATATTGATTAGATGAAAGGTCGATCTGACGTGACATTCAAGGCAGAGTTGTCAAATCATATAGCGGTAATTGGGTAATAAAACAAGGCATGGAAATAAATAAGTCAGAATAATTGTTTGGTTTTTTAAGCAAACATTACGAAATTGATATTACAGGTTGAAATCGGTCTTAGATGATTTTGCGGACTAAAATATTTTGGAACACAATTCCTTGTTTGGACAACAAGATGGTGATTAACAAATAGAACTGAATGTTGTTTAACGGCTCATCGACGCAGGGCGACACAGATAAACATATACAACTGACACTCAAGTGATGCTTATAGACTTCATTTGTATTAAACATACAAGAGAATAAAACATGTTGCAAAATAATATAAGAAACTTTAGTATAAAATGGTGTCGTAGAAAACATGCGGACCCAAACTCGTTTTCTACTTGGAAAAAGTCAATTCTTAAAATTATAGATAAACGTATTAACTTTTATATTGCTAACCCCTCTTTACTTGCTCCGAGACCTAGGTTTTCCTTCGTAATTTAAAATCGGGGAATTCAGGATTTCATAATACATTTGTTTTAGTTCCTGCAGATAAAGCAGCTGATAATGTAATTATTGTTTGACGCCTATATTACGTCAAAGTTTTATCTCTGGAACTCGGCAGCACCAAGTTCGTATACTCCAGTTAATTATACTGAGGATGATGTTGTTTCCGCACATATCACTCGGGTGCACTACTTTCAAGGCTGGTGTAAACGATAAGCAAAATAAACTGCCTACTATGTACTGGATTCCTAAATTACATAAAAATCCGTGTAGGGCTCGCTTTATCTCCAAACTTTTAACTTCTTGTCTTACTGCCGTTAAAGGGATCACGTTAAACTATATTGTGATAAAACTTATAAAAACTCTGGGATTAATTTATTTTGGTCTATAAAAAATTCAGGAGGCGGTCTTGATAAAATTTCCAATAAAGGTCAAGTTTCATCTATAAGCACTTACGACTTCTCTACACTATATACAACCTTACCACATCACCTTATTAAAGACAGGCTAATTTTCTCTTATTAAATAATCATTCGCTAGAGAAAATACTACATTTCTGATACTAATAATAGTAAAGCGTTTTTTACTAACGGCAGTTTAGACAATTATACTATGTGGACTTTGCAAAAAATGGTTATGACCCTATCATTTTGCAACGTACTGCATGCTTGGTGATGGACCCTTTTACAGTTCGCCATTGTGCTTTCCTCTTTAATTGTACGATGATCGGACAGACTGTGGACCCTATGATGACGCCTACCTGAAGCCCATTGGGGGACGGTGGCGTTTGATGTTTGTCTATGATATTTCTGTCGTTGCCCTTAATGGTTTATTCTCTTGTTGCTCTGGCTTCTGCCAAGCCATTGAGTACCTTCAGTGTGGCTTTTTAGGCTATTGGTTTTTTTGTATTATATTTGCACGAGCATGTTTGTGTTTTACTTATATTACCTATTGATGCTGCCTTGTTGGTTAGAGATTAGATCATGGCGGGGATTTCTTTATTTACACTGTCCTGTTTTAATGGGCTGACAGTAGGGTATAGTGTGAGGGTTTGGTGCACCCTAGAACCGGTTTAAACCCCCAGTGGCCTACTTTGTCACTTACCGTTCCAAGGCGGTAGCCCTATTGTCAACCCTTTTGGTGTTTGTGATGTCGTTTGCTTTTATTATTACTTTTGCCTTTTTGTTTGTCTGTTTGCATGTTTGTTTCCTGTGTTTTGTGGTTGACTGTCCTCCTTGAATGCTACTTTCCCTGTCCGATCTTTTTATATTTCTTTGCTATGAAGTTTGTGAAGCACTCATGTTCCTATTAGATAATATTTTCGTCAGGTATGGAACCATCGTTTATAGAAAAATTGTTGGTATCCCTATGGGTACGAACTGTGCACCACTTGTCGCAGACTTGTTTTTATTTTGCTATGAAAGAGATTTCGTGTTGAGTCTTTCACCAGATACCCAGGCAAATGTTTATTGAAGCCTTTAATGACACCTCTCGGTATCTGGATGACATATTGAACATTGACAACCCTTTCTTTCCAACTATGGTTAACAATATTTATCCTAAAGAACTTCAGCTTAACAACGCTAATATATCTGATAATAACGCTTCTTTTCTTGATTTAGATCTCTAGATTGGAAAATAGTGAAATAATTAGCAAAATCTATGAACAAAGAGGAGTGATTCTAATTTTGACATTGTTAATTATCCGCACTTTGATGGGGATGTTCCCCGAGCAACTTCTTATGGGGTGTATGTGTCCCAACTTATTCGTTGTTCAAGAGCTTGTACTCAAATTGAGGACTTTAAGATAAGACTTTAAGTAGTGTTTTTTTTACTGGTCCTTTGGGACCAACGAGCCCAATAATGATGTCTTGAAGTAGAATACCGCTTAAGGCCGGTGCTAGGTGGGCGTGAGAGGTGTTGCTTCCTTCATTTCTTCTCATGAACAGGACTCAATAAAACCGAGTCTGCTGCTTTATCCTCTTAATTGTGTTTGTTGCTCCCAAAGGATCACCTTTGATCAGTATTTTTTAATATTCGTAATCTTTGTATAACTGAAAAGGCTACTCAATCAGGGTTACCGTTACCATAAACTTCGTAAAACCTTTGCAAAATTTCATTATCGTAGACCCTGATCTTCTTTCCAAATATAAAAGTAATTTAAGGACTCTTCTGCGACAAGGACTATCACAACCTGACTTCTATGGTGATGTGATTTATAAACTTCGTAAGATTCTTGGTCATGACCACTTTCATACTATCTTTGTCAAACTAGTTTAAACGTTTATCAAAAGAGGTTATGACCCTATCATTTGCAACGTACTGCATGCTTGGTGGTGGACACTTACAGTTCGGCCACTATGCTTTCCTCTTTAATTGTACGATGACCAGACAGGCTGTGGACCCCTATGATGACGCCTACCTAAAGCCCATTGGGACGGTGACGTTGATGTTTGTCTATGATCTTTCTGTCGTGCCCTTAAAGGGTTTATTATCTTGTTGCTCTGGCTTCTGTCAAGTCACTGAGGTACCTTCATGTGTGGGCTTTCTAGGCTATTTTTTTTTGGTATTATATTACACGAGCATATTTGTGTTTTACTTATATTGCCGCCTATTGATGCTGCCTTGTTGGTTAGAGATTAGATCATGGCGGGGGATTTCTTTATTACACTGTCCTGTTTTAATGGGATGACAGAAGGGTAAGTGTGAGGTTTGGTACACCCTAGAACCGGTTTAAACCCCCAGTGGCCTACTTTGCCACTGAGTGCATTAGAATTATAATTCATGTCCGTAGCATAACTCAGAAGCTACTAATGGGACTGCAGGGGAACTTCACACAATGATAAAAGGCAGTGAGAGAACGTGCAGAGATCTACAACCAATCTTCATTCATTTATTGCCCTTTGTACATTTTTACTTGCAATTCTTGTTCGAAGCAGAAGTAAAAATCTCCTAATGGAACTGCAAATTGATAACTGCTGGGTGATACAAGGCCATATGATCAGTTGAGGATACATTTCGGGGAGCATCCATCCATCGGTTCTACCGATTTTCTTGTTTTTCATATCTTGGTTGCTTTTTACTGTTTTGTGTATTTTGATAGGTTGTTATACCGCTTCGTTTTGTTATATGTGTTTGTTATGTCGTTATTTTAAAGAAATGTAAAAAGATCGGACAGGGAAAGTAGCATTCAAGGAGGACAGTCAACCACAAAACACGAAGGCAAACGTAATATTAAATGCAAACGACATCACAAACACAAAAGGGTTGACAATAGGGCTACCGCCTTGTAACGGTCAGTGGCAAAGTAGGCCACTGGGGGTTTAAACCGGTTCTAGGGTGTACCAAACCTCACACTTACCCTTCTGTCATCCCATTAAAACAGGACAGTGTAAATAAAGAAATCCCCGCCATGATCTAATCTCTAACCAACAAGGCAGCATCAATAGGCGGCAATATAAGTAAAACACAAATATGCTCGTGTAAATATAATACAAAAAAAAAAATAGCCTAGAAAGCCACAATGAAGGTACTCAGTGACTTGACAGAAGCCAGAGCAACAAGATAATAAACCTTTAAGGGCACGACAAGAAAGATCATAGACAAACATCAAACGTCACCGTCCCAATGGGCTTTAGGTAGGCGTCATCATAGGGTCCACAGCCTGTCTGGTCATCGTACAATTAAAGAGGAAAGCATAGTGGCGAACTGTAAGTGTCCACCACCAAGCATGCAGTACGTTGCAAAATGATAGGGTCATAACCTCTTTTGATAAACGTTTAAACTAGTTTGACAAAGATAGTATGAAAGTGGTCATGACCAAGAATCTTACGAAGTTTATAAATCACATCACCATAGAAGTCAGGTTGTGATAGTCCTTGTCGCAGAAGAGTCCTTAAATTACTTTTATATTTGGAAAGAAGATCAGGGTTACGATAATGAAATTTTGCAAAGGTTTTACGAAGTTTATGGTAACGGTAACCCTGATTGAGTAGCTTTTCAGTTATACAAAGATTACGAATATTAAAAAATACTGATAAAGGTGATCCTTTGGGAGCAACAAACACAATTAAGAGGATAAAGCAGCAGACTCGGTTTTATTGAGTCTGTTCATGAGAAGTAATGAAGGAAGCAACACCTCTCACGCCCCCTAGCACCGGCTTAAGCGGTATTCTACTTCAAAGACATCATTATTGGGCTCGTTGGTCCCAAAGGACCAGTAAAAATAACACTACTTAAAGTCTTATCTTAAAGTCCTCAATTTGAGTACAAGCTCTTGAACAACGAATAAGTTGGGACACATACACCCCATAAGAAGTTGCTCGGGGAACATCCCCATCAAAGTGCGGATAATTAACAATGTCAAAATTAGAATCATCTCTTTGTTCATAGATTTTGCTAATTATTTCACTATTTTCAATCTAGAGATCTAAATCAAGAAAAGAAGCGTTATTATCAGATATATTAGCGTTGTTAAGCTGAAGTTCTTTAGGATAAATATTGTTAACCATAGTTGGAAAGAAAGGGTTGTCAATGTTCAATATGTCATCCAGATACCGAGAGGTGTCATTAAAGGCTTCAATAACATTTGCCTGGGTATCTGGTGAAAGACTCAACACGAAATCTCTTTCATAGCAAAATAAAAACAAGTCTGCGACAAGTGGTGCACAGTTCGTACCCATAGGGATACCAACAATTTTTCTATAAACGATGGTTCCATACCTGACGAAAATATTATCTAATAGGAACATGAGTGCTTCACAAACTTCATAGCAAAGAAATATAAAAAGATCGGACAGGGAAAGTAGCATTCAAGGAGGACAGTCAACCACAAAACACAGAAACAAACATGCAAACAGACAAACAAAAAGGCAAAAGTAATAATAAAAGCAAACGACATCACAAACACAAAAGGGTTGACAATAGGGCTACCGCCTTGGAACGGTAAGTGACAAAGTAGGCCACTGGGGGTTTAAACCGGTTCTAGGGTGCACCAAACCTCACACTTACCCTACTGTCAGCCCATTAAAACAGGACAGTGTAAATAAAGAAATCCCCGCCATGATCTAATCTCTAACCAACAAGGCAGCATCAATAGGTAATATAAGTAAAACACAAACATGCTCGTGCAAATATAATACAAAAAAACAATAGCCTAAAAAGCCACACTGAAGGTACTCAATGGCTTGGCAGAAGCCAGAGCAACAAGAGAATAAACCATTAAGGGCACGACAAGAAATATCATAGACAAACATCAAACGCCACCGTCCCAATGGGCTTCAGGTAGGCGTCATCATAGGGTCCACAGTCTGTCCGATCATCGTACAATTAAAGAGGAAAGCACATTGGCGAACTGTAAAAGGGTCCATCACCAAGCATGCAGTACGTTGCAAAATGATAGGGTCATAACCATTTTTGCAAGTCCACATAGTATAATTGTCTAAACTGCCGTTAGTAAAAAACGCTTTACTATTATTAGTATCAGAAATGTAGTATTTTCTCTAGCGAATGATTATTTAATAAGAGAAATTAGCCTGTCTTTAATAAGGTGATGTGGTAAGGTTGTATATAGTGTAGAGAAGTCGTAAGTGCTTATAGATGAAACTTGACCTTTATTGGAAATTTTATCAAGACCGCCTCCTGAATTTTTTATAGACCAAAATAAATTAATCCCAGAGTTTTTATAAGTTTTATCACAATATAGTTTAACGTGATCTTTAACGGCAGTAAGACAAGAAGTTAAAAGTTTGGAGATAAAGCGAGCCTTACACGGATTTTTATGTAATTTAGGAATCCAGTACATAGTAGGCAGTTTATTTTGCTTATCGTTTACACCAGCCTTGAAAGTAGTGCACCGAGTGATATGTGCGGAAACAACATCATCCTCAGTATAATTAACTGGAGTATACGAATTGGTGCTGCCGAGTTCCAGAGATAAAACTTTGACGTAATATAGGCGTCAAACAATAATTACATTATCAGCTGCTTTATCTGCAGGAACTAAAACAAATGTATTATGAAATTCCTGAATTCCCGATTTTAAATTACGAAAGGAAAACCTAGGTCTCGGAGCAAGTAAAGAGGGGTTAGCATTATAAAAGTTAATACGTTTATCTATAATTTTAAGAATTGACTTTTTCCAAGTAGAAAACGAGTTTGGGTCCGCATGTTTTCTACGACACCATTTTATACTAAAGTTTCTTATATTATTTGCAACATGTTTTATTCTCTTGTATGTTTAATACAAATGAAGTCTATAAGCATCACTTGAGTGTCAGTTGTATATGTTTATTGTGTCGCCTGCGTCGATGAGCCGTTAAACAACATTCAGTTCTATTTGTTAATCACATCTTGTTGTCCAAACAAGGAATTGTGTTCAAAATATTTTAGTCGCAAAATCATCTAAGACCGATTTCAACCTGTAATATCAATTTCGTAATGTTTGCTTAAAAAACAACAATTATTCTGACTTATTTATTTCATGCCTTGTTTTATTACCCAATTACCGCTATATGATTTGACAACTCTGCCTTGAATGTCACGTCAGATCGACCTTTCATCTAATCAATATTCATGAGAAGATCAAGTAAATTCAACCAATGAAATCGCGCGTTTCATATGATCTTCAGACGACGTTCGAGTGAACTAAACAAACGAAAATCCCCATAAAACACAGATCTATATCCGAATAAAGATAAAGTTGCTGTGGATTGCTCGATAAATTCATAGAATTGCTCTAAATGGCATGTTTTATATCAAGATAAGAAGAAAATTATGGGCGCTGTCATGTGTGTTTTGAAAATATATATTCCACCGAAATTATTACGACACTAGTACTCTAAATAGTAAGTCATAGTACATCTGGCACGCTTAGCTCAGTTGGTAGCGAACTCGACTCTTGACCCGCGAGTATCATTTTAATGTGAGTCCAATCCCACGAACCGGTAATTTCTTTTGTACTGCTATTAAATTCCATCAAACATTTTTTTCCCCAGTAAATATTCAATAATGATTGGTCTATTATGTTTGTTAACGCAACTGATTGGGTTTTATAAGTAAAGTTTACGGACATTGTCTCTTTCAATACCGAGCGTAAACTGCTCCACAGCGATTTACTGTAACGCGACATGCGCAGTGAAGCAATATATACCGAGGAATTTTGTAGGCTTAAATCTGATTGGCTAAACGAAAGGTCAATCTGACATGACCTCCAATGGAGTGTTGTCAGATCCTTAGTAGCGTAGAGTATCGTAGCCTGATAAAGTGTCTGATCTTAATGAGATTGCACCAAAGACGTTATAGCATAATTATAATCAAGGAAAAAAATAAATAAACTACCCAGAAAAGCTCGCCAATAGGCCTTGTGCCATAGGGCGAGCAAAAATAAAAACTTTAAGTAATGAGATTGCACCAAAGACGCTATAAAAATGGAAATGGTAGCTCCCTTACTGTATGTTCACCATATAAAGGGTAGTTCTAGGACTGGTCAGCCCGATATTAGTATAATGTGATTGGGTGGGGTATCATGACGTGCTGCAGACTGGTATTCCAGTGTGGTAGCACTAACCTGAGCATAAAGAAAGATACAAATATCGGACAGGGAAAGCAGCATTCAAGGACGACAGTCAACCACAAAACACAAAAACAAACAGACAAACGAGAAGGCAAAAGTAATAAGTAATACAAAATGCAAACGACATCACAAACACAAAAGGGTTGACAATAGGGCTACCGCCTTGGAACGGTCAGTGGCAACAAAGGCCACTGGAGGTTTAAACCGGTTCTAGGGTGCAACAAACCTCACACTTACCCTACTGTCATCCCATAAAGCTCACTGGTACAAGTAGACACTGCCGTGATATTACTGAAATATTGCTAAAAACGACGTTCGTACATACTTAAAAGTATGTTTACTTTTACAAATCCTCTTGTGTTGCATTGTTGACATATATAGCTTGTCAGCGGCACCTTTGAGGGACATTACTCTTTGTGAATAAGTATCTCGTATCAAATGCATATCATTCTTAATTTATTACAAAATAAATACACTTGCTTTGAATTAAATACATTCAAGGATAAAGAAATACACCTGTAAATGTAGTTGCACGCAAAACGGCATCACCTTCAACTGAAGAACCTGAATCAAGCGAATCTGTAGCGACCCATACACTTGGCCAGTCGTCAGTAGTGTGATAACAACATTCCCCCCTTGAACATCTTTATACGCCGTTATAGGATCAGTTATTCCACTGAAAAGGATGTTTCCATCTACAAACAGTTGAACAAAAAGTTGATGCAACGAAAATCTCCAATAAAAAAAAGGAAAACAGGTACACGCCATTCCTGTAAATACCCCCGTAAAGCGATTGTAGGCAGTTACTTCGTTCAGGACTAAAGCATTGAAAGGTATTATGTGGCCAGGTCCTAAGTTTTCCAACCTATGGTCGAGGTAAGCAGAGACAATGTGTTCTGGCACTTTTCGTTCTGAAAGAAAAACATGTATGACTTAAATTGAGCTGGCTTCTATTTTTGATTATTTTTTAAAAGATAGTGGATACTTTTTATAGTACTTTTGTCATTTATCGCTTCTATGCTGTGGAAAATATATTTAGTCAAACATGAAAATGTACAAAATTGTAATTCTGAAACCAAATGGAAGCTTTCATGGCAATCCAATGAAGATGGAGAATTCCAAACGCGAGTTTTTTTTTGAAAACGTGAATCTGCCGAGGTTATACCGAGGGTTGGATTATAGGCATTTATTTCTTTAAAGTAATACTCCTGGCTAAGAGCCAACATTTCAAATTTCGTTGACCGGCGTGAATTACCTACATATAGACGAGAAAAGAAGATATAGATGCGGATGAGAATATTTCAATTCATTGGCGTTAAAATAACGTTCTTAGAAATAATTTTAGAAATACCTTTTCTGTTATGGGAACCAAACTGTTGGCATCTTTCTGTCACTTTCTTATGATCAGTGCTGCCTCTAGTTGTCATGGAAACAGAGTTGTTCTTTCCAGAGTGTACGTTTATGTCGGTTTCATCTTTGTCAGTTTCCGTGGAGCATCCACAAAGATTGTTATTCTGCTTAACTGTAGATTCATTCTCGTTTAGTTTCCCTTCATGTTTTTTTCTGCTGTCTCATCAGCTGTTGAATCAGTATTTTGCTGTATTCTTTGTGTTTTTGCATCTGTTGCTTGCTCTTCGATGCCATCTTTTCACCACTCTGTCTTTTGATTGTTTCTGTTTGCTTGTAGACTGTGTTTTCTAAACGCTTTTCGGCATGCTTTTTTAATGAGCGCGCGTGATTTGATGTCAAAAAAGAGTTTTGAGGACATGCGCATTTGTGAGCAACAGATCTCGATCAATTGGTGGATCGAAAACATTGATCATCAATGGTAAAAAGGATCGCTGAAGTTCATTACGACGTAACATGGCTCTAAGTAACAATGACTGCAAAAGACATGTTGCATATTGTCAATGATCAGGGTTTTATGGTTAAAAGGTGTACAGAAAAGGAAAATATGTCGTTATAGAACAGGAGAGGATATTTTCCTATGAGCCAGGGAATTTTAGAGGAAAATATACATTCACGTCAGATATTTTGACGGCATATTCCTACCAATAAATGAGGTACGTTTAAGTTACTACGATGGAAGGAATTTGTGAACGTGCTTCCAAAAGTTCAAATTTGAATCGCTAAATGGCAAGAAATGAAACATCATTGAGGAGGTAACTGATACTTGAGCTTAACTGGAGGAATCGCTCGGTTGGATCTGAGACAGTTTTGGTTACCGGAAAGATCGACAGATGTAAAACCTACGAAAAGGGGTATATCTTTACGTTATGACAGTTTGGAGAATTGGTGAACAGATTGAGCGATATATAAAGTGTCATGTTCCCGAACTGAACAATACGGTATCATGTATGGAAAGAGCAGATCACAAGAATCAGTTAGGAGCCATGATGTGTGCCGAGTGTAATCCTAATGATTACACAAATTTGTAGAGAATGTCATAGAAAAGTAATGGATTGATTTTTTTTTATAATGGATAGTTTCGAAGATATACGTCATTGTTAAGATGATGAATACGATGGATTCCGTTTGCGCCGCTTTCAAGATGAACTATTATGAAACACGCTTGGCAACTTTCCACGCTTTTCCGAAACAGATTTTACTCAATAAGTACGAACTAGCTAAGGCCATTTTATTACGCGGGAAAATCGGACATGGTTACGTGTTTTCGTTGCCAAGTCAAAGTGAGCTCTTCGGACAGAGGCGACGAAGCTATGACAGAGCACCTGAAATGGTCTCCTAACTGCGAATATGTCAAGATGGTGGGTGTGGAAAAGAAGACAACTATGACGGGGGGATTTCTTGTGAATGGGGTTATTCGTCCTGGTGATTTTTGATCGAAGTAAGGAAACATTCTTTACGTCAAACGTGAGTGCGTTGTCATCTACATTAGAATGAGACTAGCCATTGAGAAGACAGCATTTTGTCACGTGTCGTTAACGTCATGATATAGAGGAAACGTTTATATAGACAGATTATTCATTATGTTTGGTCTAGCGTTCGTTATCATTTCACTGATTGATGACTTTGATTGGTGGTTAAGATGTTACCAGTTAAAAAGAGAAGCCGGAGAAGCCGTAGAGACTAATGTTTACGAACATTGTGTGTGATACGGATTTACATTCTGACAAACATTTGAGGCAATTAACGTTTAAATGTAGTAATATAATGTACGATCCTAGAAAGTTTTCGGGGGCTATATGGAAACACAGGAAGATCGGTGGAAATTGTATGTTGTTTACCACCGGAAAAATGATGGTGAATGGAAAAGTGAAATCTACGAAAGCAGCCAAACAACGGGTAAGGCGATATATCATATACCAGAATACTTCAACATATGGGGTGGAACGTCGAGTTACAAAACATTGAGATATCTACAATATCTGCCTATTTTATGTTGGAAGGACGACCGTCTTTACCCAAGATTGTGACTCATTATGAAGGAAAGTACGAACCAGAGAGATTTTCAGCGGCCATGTTTGTGAAGAACTCTATTCATTTGACTTACTTTCATACGGGCGCAGTGTTGATGACGGGAATTAAGAAAGAAACTCAATTGTATAAAATATGTATGCCTACATTGATAGAATTAGAATTATTATAAAGTACGGTAAAGGGACCGCCTTAATCCCTCGCATACTCCGCTGAGTGGGGCAAATAAAATGAGTTCAATATTTGTATCGTTGTTGTTTTAACATGCTTACCAACGCTTTTACATAATGTAATGTTGATTATAGAGCTTTGTTCTAACAGAATACGGCAACTACTTGTTTGGAGTGAAAAGTATAACTCATTTTTAAAGGCATTTACATGCAAGGTGAATTTTATTAAGCAATATTTACATTTTTACTATTATTGAACATGTATACAGGAAACCTTAATGCAATCAAAGTTATAATGTTGTACACGTTTGTCACACAAACACAGCATACCTGTACTATAAACATCCAACAAAATGTCTGACTCTTTCTTCGTTAGAGGTTAAGTTTACTTTATCAAAACTATTTACATTGCGTCTCATAGTCCATCCAGGACATCGATAAAAAAGAAAATACAAACAAAAACACGAGCTAGAGTTAGTCCATGACTACGAACAACTATATAATACTTCATTATAAATTCCAATGGTTTAAAACTATATAATCATATATTAATCCGCATTTTGTTCTACACACTAAGAACACATTCGTAATTGTAATTATTTCACAATTCAAAATTAATTCCGTCCGAATAAGGTGCTCTTATAAAATGCTGTTTTAGAAATGCTGTTCATAAAGGCCAACTTATTGCTAAAAACTGAACGATATGGCACTTTAAAACTATATGAAAAAATTGATGTGGTTTAATTATATTGGAAAAACTATACCATCTTTAGAAATACGTGATCGTCTCGGTAGATTAACAGCATCCCCACTAGGTCATGTGTATGCATCATAAGATATCACAAGATAACATGTATATTTTATGGAGAAAAAAAAACACATACGTATAGAACGAGTTCTTATAATACATTACCTTTGAAACAACCGTTCTACTTGTTTAACTCAACATCTAAAGCGAAGTCTAAAGCGAAGACTTTAGACAGTCTTGGATAGGAGAACGTTTTATTTTCTGAATGAAAAATCATTTTCATGAGTTTTAATGAAATTTTTTAAAAAGTTTAAACGTATCTGTTTGCCGTGACATTTTAGTATTATTCCAATTTTGAAACTTTATATATCAACTTAGATTTATGTCAGAAATAAGTATTTTTTAAGCAGTCCAAAATGCCATAATACAAAATTGAACACAAAGCTATATTTATGTTCCTGGATACGGATTCATATTGTTTTAAAACAATAGTGTCTAAAACAGAACACACGAGATTAAAGCTCTAACGTCCCACGACTTTTTGTTGAATTTGAATGAATTCGATGCAATCCACATCCACGGCTCTGATCACAGTATTAAGTCCATTAAATTTAGACATACAGGTGCTCGTGGTCTCATAAATCCACTAACTGAGTTTGTTATTAACTAAAAACAGCTCCTACAGAATAGGCACAGGCCGTTCACTATTCTAGCATACTGACTGCATAGTCCGTGTATGCACGTACTGCCCTGATGGACATTCTTCTGTGTTCTAAGCATATCTCACACTTCCTGACCTGGTTTTCCTTACTCGTTTGACTGTTTTCAATTAGTTCTTTCTTTTCAATATTGCATTGTTCGCCGTAAGAAACCTTCTCTAAACATGTTTGATGTGTATTCCTCTGAAAGTAAATATGTTTTAACTGGAATTGCACTGAATCTTTTCTATCAGGAGGGCAAAATATACCACTCACCAATGAACAGCCAGTGTATTTTATGCGCCAAATTCATGAACCAATAACTGTTACTGCTGCTGCTGCTGCTAACGGTACTTGATTGCTAGCTTATTCACTTAGTAGTGGATATAAATCTATATTGTTGTTTTTTATCAGAAATATTTCATTTTATTATCTCTCGATCTAAAATTACGACAAAAATGTGTTTTTAGGAACATGTGCATCTAAGCTTATTTATTTAAGAAATCCAAAATCCCTTTATACACTATTTGAACACAAAGCTCTATTTATGTTCCTGGATACGCATTTGAGTTCATATTGTTTTAAAACTATATAATCATATAGTAATCCACATATTTCTTTTTGTTCCATACACAAACAACACATTCGTTATTGTAAATATTTCACAATTTATTCAATCCGAATAAGATGATCTTATAAAATGCAGTAGAAGCGGGTTCGCTGGCGGCGGCGAAGTCGGCGACGGCGACGAACGGGGAAATTATGTCGCGTCCCGAAACGATGGGCGTCCCGTTCGTCGCCGTCGCCGCCGCCAGCGAACCCGCTTCACTGATGGGCGAAGGACGCTCATTAGGTAGCGGCGGCGGCGGCGAACGAGACGCCCACATCATTTCCCCGTTCGTCGCCGTCACCGCCGCCGTCCGCTTCACTGATGGGCGAAGGATGGCAATGTTTTTTGATAAACTATACACGTAATATTATGCTGAATACAAATGATATACTGGGGATGCGGTTTATCTACCGTAACCATCACATACTGCTAAATAAGGTTTACATTTCATTTAGTTGAAAAGTTCAGTTTAGGTTTTATATAATAAGATGGACGTTATGAACTGTATTACTTAAACTGCATTTTATAAGACCACCTTACACGAATATAATTAATTGTGAAATAATTGGAATTACGAATGTGTTGTTAGTGTATGTAACAAAATTTGGATTAATATAATTATGATTATATAGTTTTAAACCATTGGAATTTATATGTTGCTGTCAGAGGTTTTTATTTTGGTCTTCATTTCAATAACGTACTGTAGGTCACATAAGTAGAGAAACTATTGTATAAACTAAAACTAGTTTGCCACTTTTTAAAAGAAAGTTAATTATTCCACAAACCACAAACACGTAAACATGTTGTAAATTTATATACATTTTCATTATATGATTACTATATTCTTTATATATTTTTTTCATTATAAAATTAATAACTGCGTGAATTAGTTTTAAAACAGATAGTTAATACAATAGCAGAATATGATTCAGAAAAAACTTATCACATACGAGTTATCTGGTCTGGTTACTTTTTATTAAGCACTCTAAAGGCTTTGTGAACCCGAAAAGCTCCAACATTTTGTGAATTAAAGAAATGTCATCTTACTGGGTTCTATACATTCTTGTCAAAATTCCCAAATTTTACTTTACAAAGTTTTTTTTAAATAATATATATGCGCATATGTATTACATCCTTCAAATTAAACTGATAATTAAAAAGCTTTGCAAAAGTTTATTTTCGTAATCCTGATCTTCTTTCAAAATATAAAAGTAAATTACTTTAAAGTAATAAAAGTAATATAAAGTATTCTGCGAAGGACTATTACAACCTGACTTCTATGGTGACATGATCACATTTATACTTTTTTTAAATTTGTTAAAAGGTTTATCAAAACAGGTTATGACCCTATCATTTTGCATCGCAATGCATGCTTGAGGGTGGAGACATTTACACTTTTCCTCTTTAATTGTGCGCCGTATGATGACATCTACCACAGAGATATTAATAAATGGGTTGTTATTAGGTCTGTGCATCTGCCAAAACCCCAAATGTTTGATGTTTGTTTGCAATCTCGTCTTGTCATGTCCTTAGTTCGTACTTATCGGGTAAAAGCTGTGGAGAAAAAAACTCGTTCACAAATTCCTTCCATCATAATGACTTAAACGTAGCTCCTTTCTAGGAGTTTTTACAAAGGGGAGGTTTTATAAACGTTATAATCGTGTCTATTACTCGCTGTAAATATACATGTAATCTTGTGATATATTATGATGCATACAAATTACCTAGTGATGGGGATGCTGTTAATCTACCGAGATAACTGTATCTGATTAGTGTGTGGAACAAAATGCGGATTAATATATGATTATATAGTTTTAAACCATTGGAATTTATAATCAAGTATTATTTAGTTGTTCGCAGTCATGTACTAACTCTAGCTCGTGTTTTTGTTTGTATTTCCTTTTTTATCGATATCCTGGATGGACTATGAGACGCATTGTAAATAGTTTTGATAAAGTAAACTTAAACTCCATTGAAGAAAGAGTCAGACATTTTGTTGGATGTTTATAGTACAGGTATGCTGTGTTTGTGTGACAAACGTGTAAAACATTATAACTTTTATTACATTGATGTTTCCTGTCTACATTTCAATAATAGTAAAAATAATTAAAAATTGCTTAATATCGCTTAATAAAATTCATCTGGCATGTTACTGCCTTTAAAAAATGAGTTATACTTTTCACCCCAAACAAGTAGTTGCCGTATTCAGTTAGAACAAAGCTCTATAATCAACACAACATTATGTAAAAGTGTTGGTAAGCATGTTAAAATAACAACGATACAAATATAGGACTAATTGTATTTGTCCCTCTCAGCGGAGTACGCCAGGGATTAGGGCGGTCCCCTTAGCGTACTTTATAATAATTCTAATTCTATCAATGTAAGCATACATATTTTATATAAATGTGTTTCTTTCTTAATTCCCGTCATCAACATTGCGCCCGTATGAAAGTAAGTAAAATGAATAGAGTTCTTCACAAACACGGCCGCTGAAAATCTCTCTGGTTCGTAGTATCCTTCATAATGAGTCACAATCTTGGGTAAAGACGGTCGTCAATAGGCAGATATTGTAGATATCTCGATATTTTGTAACTTGACGTTCCACCCAATACGCTGTAGTATTCTGGCATATCGCCTTACCCGTTGTTTGGCTTTTTCGTAGATTTCACTTTTCCTTTCACCATCATTTTTCTGTTGGTAAACAACATACAATTTCCACCAATCTTCCTGTGTTTCCATATAACTCCCGAAAGCTTTCTAGGATCGTACACTATATTACTACATTTAAACGTTAATTGTCCCAAATTTATGTCAGAATGTAAATCCGTATTACATACAATGTTCGTAAACATTAGTCTCTACGGCTTCTCCGGCTTCTCTTCTCAATTGGTAACATATTACATCTTAACCACCAATCAAAGTCATCAATCAGTGAAATGATAACGAACGCTAGACCAAACATAATGAATAATCTGTCTATATAAACCTTTATTTTATATCATGACGTAAACGACACGTGACAAAATGCTGTCTTCTCAATGATGATCAATGTTTTCGATCCACCGATTGATCCGGAGATGTTGCTCACAAATGCGCATGTCCTCAAAACTCTTTTTTGACATTAAATTACGCGCGCTCGTTAAAAATGAGTCGAAACGCGTACCTAATCGATATCATAACGCTCTATTTTTAGATACCCTTTTTAGAAATTATGCGTGACGTCATCCGCTGTGGGCGTGGCTTCCCCTGTCAATCATGCCCATAAAGTGGGGCCCTTGTAGTGCTCGTAATTTTGAAAAATATTGACCTATGGTCATAAAACTTTATACAGTTCTTCTTTATCAATATTCAGTGCCGATGACATGTCCAATTAATCTGACTTTCATTTTCACTGAGTTACGGACCTTTTCAAAAAACTTTAACCTGCACCCTAACAGTTGATAGCCCGACAAGCAGCTTGGCAATATATTGACCTGTGGTCATGGAACTTTATACAGTTCCTCCTTATCAATTATACTATACAGGGTTATGCCCCTTTTCATAAACTTTAACGATTTAAAAACAAATCTGCTCCATTATTTATAAAGGAATGCACTCTCTGTCTTCAAACGTTTTAGTTAGATCGTACTTGCTGAAATAAGCAAACGGCAGGAACACTTTGTTGTATGTATAATAAGTGTACCGATAGGTTTCAATGGATTACTGATGAACATTTTCCAAATTTCAAATGTTCATACCAGGCCCGTAGCTAAGCTCAGGCACCCCTAAAAAGTTGCATCTATTTGGATGAAAACAATTGCACCAGATCCAGACTTCGTCAGGTATGGAACCACCGTTTATAGACAAATTGTTGGTATCCCTATAGGTACGAACTGTGCACCACTTGTCGCAGATTTGTTCTTATTTTGCTATGAAAAGGATTTCATGATGAGTCTTTCACCAGATGCCCAGGCAGATATTATTGAAGCCTTTAATGACACCTCTCGGTATCTGGATGACATATTGAACATTGACAACCCTTTCTTTCCATCTATGGTTAATTATATTTATCCTAAAGAACTTCAGCTTAACAAAGCTAATATATCTGATAATAACGCTTCTTTTCTTGATTTAGATCTCTCGATTGAAAATGGTAAAATAATTAGCAAAATCTATGTCAAGAGAGATGATTTTAATTTTGACATTGTTAAATATCCCCACTTGGATGGGGATGTTCCCCGAGCAACTTCTTATGGGGTGTATGTGTCTCAACTTATTCGTTTTTCTAGAGCTTGTACTCGAGTTGAGGACTTTAATATTCGTAATCTTTATATAACTAAAAAGTTACTCAATCGGGGTTACCGTTACCATAAACTTCGTAAAACCTTTGCAAAATTTTATTATCGTAACCCTGATCTTCTTTCCAAATATAAAAGTAATTTAAGGACTCTTCTGCGACAAGGACTATCACAACTCGACTTCTATGGTGATGTGATTTATAAACTTCGTAAGATTCTAGGTCATGATCACTTTCATACTATCTTTGTTAAACTTGTTAAAAAGTTTATCAAAAGAGGTTATGACCCTATCATTTTGCAACATAACTGCATGCTTGGTGGTGGACCCTTTTACAGTTCGCCACTATGCTTTCCTCTTTAATTGTACGATGACCGGACAGGGTGTGGACCCTATGATGACGCCTACCTAAAGCCCATTGGGACGGTGGCGTTTGATGTCTGTCCATGATCTTTCTTGTCGTGCCCTTAATGGTTTATTCTCTTACTGCTCTGGCTTCTGCAAAGTCATTGAGTGCCTTCATTGTGGCTTTCTAGGCTATTGTTTTTTTGTATTATATTTACACGAGCATATTTGTGTATTACTTATATTGCCTATTGATGCTGCCTTGTTGGTTAGAGATTAGATCATGGCGGGGATTTCTTTATTTACACTGTCCTGTTTTAATGGGATGACAATAGGGTAAGTGTGAGGTTTGGTGCACCCTAGGACTGGTTTAAACCCCCAGTGGCCTACTTTGCCACTGACCGTTCCAAGGCGGTAGCCCTATTGTCAACCCTTTTGTGTCTGTGATGTCGTTTGCATTTATTAGTGCTTTTGCCTTTTTGTTTGTCTGTTTGCGTGTTTGTGTCTGTGTTTTGTGGTTGATTGTCCTCCTTGAATGCTACTTTCCTTGTCCGATATTTTTATATTTCTTTTCTTTGCAGCTTTTTTGCTCACAGCCATTGTCACAACCTGGTTGGTTAAAGGCCCGTTGAATCCTTCAGGCCAACTCACTTCATATGTATTCATATACATTCATCTATAGCGACCGTATTATCATCAGTTACTGTTTCCGAATAATACTCCCATAAACGATGTTTATAATGCCGTTTGGATATTCATCATTGTAGTCTCTACTAAAGGTCAATCACCACTTCCGCTGAAAGTAACAATGCTAACGATAATTGAATTTAATTGGGGTTTTAAGGCGCACCAACACATGAAAAGGTTATATGGCGCCTAAAAGGCATGAACATGCCAGGCTCATCTTCCATGTACATCGAGATAAAATATGGAAAATGGGCCAAGAGCCTTCTCACCCTGAACTGCAGAGTTGCTGCACATTCTATCGTAGAAACTCCATTTACGCTGGAGCCACGTTATTGTTTTTCTGCCACTGCTCTTTTATGCGAGCGGTGGCAGAAAAACAATAACGTTGGAGCTTCGGCTAAACATCCACAGATGTGAATACTAAAACTAAATAAGCAATTTGTTTACACTATCGAGTTGTTTTGATAAAGCAAAATATTAAATTTCTCGGAAGAAGCCCCTTTTTTAAATGTCAATCCCTAAACTAATCGTGATCGTTTATTCACCCCGTAATAGGTCTGTGAAGGTCCGGGTGGGCCACCCCTCAATACTCCGTACATATATATATATATATATATATAAATGTAAATTATGCATCGATTTTGTATTTTAAGAGAGTATAAAACTTTGTAAGATACAGTTTTTATTAAACTTGTTAAAGTTTATCAACATAGGTTATGACCCTATCATTTTGCAGCGCACTGCATGTTTAGTGGTTGACCTATGCTTTCCTCATTGTGCGATGACCGGACTGCGGACCGTATGAAGACGTCTACATATATCCGGAGATGATGGTAACGTTTGATATTTGTCTTCATCTTGTATTGCCATTCCCTTAATGGTTATTCTCTTGTTTCTCTGGCTTCTGCCAAGTCCTTGCTTTTTGGCGGCTTTTTATGCTTTTTTTTTAAATACAGATATACATGATCATCTTTATGTTGTATTGCCTACTGATGCTGCCTTGTTTATTAGAGGAAATATCATAACGGGGATGTCTTTATTTACACTGTCCCGTTTATTTGGATGACAATAGGGTAAGAGTGAGGTTTGTGCCCCCTAAAACCTGAAACGGTCTTTTTTGCCACTGACCGTTCCAAGGCGGTAGCACTATTGTCAACTATATTATGTTTGTGATGTCATATACCTTGTCTGTTAATCATCCTTGTAATTGTTGTTTGTTTCTATGTGTGTTTTTGGTTGACTGATTGCTACATTTCCTGTTCGACTTTTATATGAAAATGTAAGCATTATAATGAATCAATGAATTAATTGTATTCTACATAGGGAAAAATTCGAGGTAATTCTGTGGTGGAACTTTAAATTGTATATAATCTGTTATCGAATTATTGTGAAACAATCGAGGTTAAAAGTAAGTTAATAATATTTGTTTTTAGAAAGTCATCTTTCGATATTTAATATTTTACTATAATGGAAGACAACTCAGTATCGTAAACAAACTGACATATTTAGGTATATTATTCACCGCTGGTAGTTCTTTTGCCTAAGCTCCTACAACTTTTGCTGGCCAAGCTCAAAAATACATTTTCACTTCGGATAAGTATTTACGTAAATTTACATTCATTGATTTCATCTAAACACAAATGAGATCTCTTTGATAAGCTAGTAACACCCATTTTAAATCATGGCAGTAATGCAAGAGGGTTATATGCATCTACCGAAATTGAAACTGTCGTAAAATTATATAATAATAATATAGGTGTTAAAAAAACAACTCAAAATGATTTTATTGATGCTGATTTAGGTAGAATTTCTTTTAGTAGACGTTACTTTGATTTTGTTGTCATCTGTATGCTTTTTGTGACAAGAATACATTTCCCAATGAAAGTGGTCAAGAGAACGATTTATGAACACAATTAGTGGTCCTAATGAATGCATTTTACCATTTTTCGGTATAAATAACATTTTCCTTCGTTTTCATGCCACGAAAAAGTCATGAATTACCTTTAAGAGTACTACTTTTCGGGGGCTACTAACTCCACCACCAGAAGCAAAACATAACCAGTCCGACACCTTATGAGACGAATGTTACTTCTGACAAAGTCAGATACCACTACTGATTTTGGTCTTCTGATTGGTTGAAAAAAGTATCTACTAGAGCATATAGTCAGATTGTAAGGTAGATTCTGATTGGATTAAATTACCCAGATCATACAAAATCTCCATAAAACATCAAAATATTATATTTCCATCATAAAACATGTTCATTTACGATATTTTGACTACAACTTGCGTTTTTAGCTCGACTTTTCCGGAGGAAAATAATAGCTATTGTCATCACCAGATCGTCGTTGTCGCCGTTGTTGTCGTCGTCGTCGTCGTCGTCGTCTACGTTCCCTGGTTAAAGTTTGTATGTAAGCTTGTATCTCCCAAATACATACCACATTACATAATGGATTGAAACTTCACACATGTATTCAGCATTATTAGTTGACACCACAGAATCAGGTGATATAATAACTTTTATTTTGACAGAAGTATGGCCCTTTTCATACTTAGAAAACTTGGTTAAAGTTTGTATGTAAACTTGGTCAAAGTAAGTATGTAAGCTTGTATCTCCCAAACCACTTTATACAATGGATTGAAACTTTTAGATATACTCAGCATCATTAGATGACACCACAGAGTTAGATGATAAACTCTTGCTTTTATTTTGACAGAATTATGGCCCCTTTTATACTTAGAAAACTTGGTTAAAGTTTGTATGTAAGCTTAGTTTAAGCGTATGGTCCTATACCAAGTTTGTTCAAATGGTGACCCTGGGGTCGCATTTGGCCCCACCCTAGGGGTCACATGTTTTATATGGACTTCTATTTGAAAATATTAAAAACAATTCTTCTTCTAAAACCACAAGGCAAAGAGCTCTCATGTATTACATGTAGCATCCGCTTATAATCCTCTACTAAGTTTCTTCAAATGGTGACTCTGGGGTCAAATTTGGCCCCGCCCCGGGGATCATAGTTTTCCTGTTTTAATGGGATGACAGTAGGTTAAGTGTGGGGTTTTGTGCACCCTAGAACCGGTTTAAACCCCATTGGCCTATCTGCCACTGACCGTTCCAAGGCGGTAGCCCTATTGTCAACCCTTTTGTTTGTGTTGTCGTTTGCATTTAATATTACTTTTGCCTTCTTGTTTGTCTGTTTGCGTGTTTGTTTATGTGTTTTGTGGTTGACTGTCCTCCTTGAATGCTACTTTCCCTGTCTGATCTTTTTATATTTCTTCGTATGTAAGTAAGTTTGTATATTCCAAACCGCTTTACAAATGGATTGAAACTTCACACGTTGTAGTGTCATCTAATAATGCTGAATACAGAGTCAGGTGACGTAACTCCTGCTTTTATTATGACAGAATTATGGGCCCTTTCATTCTTAAAAACTTGGTTAAAGTTTGTGTGCAAGCTTGTATCTCACAAAAGACTTAACATAATAGATTAAAATGTCACACATGCATTGGGCATCATAACACAACATCACAGAGCCAGTTTCTATAACTCTTGCATCTATTTAAACAAAAGTATGGTCCCTTTCGTACTTAAGAAATTTGGTAAAAGTTTGTATGTAAATTTGTGTCTCGAAAAGTACTTTACTTAATGAATTAAAACTTCACACATGCCTTCAGCATTATTAGACAAAGCCACAGAGCCAGGTTCTATAACTCTTGTTTTTATTTTAACAAAATTATGGCCTATTTTATTCTTTGAAAATTTGGTTAAAGTTTGTATGTAAGCTAGATTACATCTCCAAAAGTACTTTACATAATGGATAGAAACTTCACACATGTATTTGCATCTTGTATAGCCCATGTTTTATTATGTATTATATATATGGCCCCTTTTTTACTTAGAAATCTTGGTTAAAGGTTATATGCACAGACCAAGTTGCATTCGAGTACGCAGAGCGAACGCAGAACGAACGGAAAATGAACGCAGAATGAACGATGCACGATTTTAACGCTAAACGCAAAACAATTCTGAGTGCATTTTTATGAACAAAAAACGAACGATGAATGCATCTTTTTTTAAATGCTGAACGCTGAAAACGAACGCAAAAACGAAACGAACGCAAATGCATTTCCTTATTTCACTATTTCGGATAACTTCTATTATTATCCTTTTGAACGCGGTTGAATTAATATTTAAAATCTGGATTTAAACGAAATGCGTTTTTCAGAATTTTAATATAAAGAATTAAACTTTGTAAAGAGTGTTTTAGAATCGGTGAAACACGATTAAGCATTTACTTTACTTTTTACGGATTCAAAATGGGAAATAGTATATTTATTGTGTAGCACAAAATTTATATCATTTCAATATAAAACTTAAAATGTTATAATGTTGATTAAAACACAGACCTAATAACAAACAGATCTGACATTACGAAAATTATCTAAATTTCGCATGGCACTGTACGAAAATTTCCCAAAATATTTCCCAAATTTAAACACACATATCATGAAGAGTTTTATAGGTACACGTTTCATTCATGCCAAATCCCATCACAAATTTAATTTTCTTTCCAATGATAGTATTTTGCTTTCTCTTGTATTTAGAGCAAAAAAGGAAACGTTGACTATGTCAAAACCTTGATTGTTAAGATAAAAGCGAAAAATGATGACATTTTTAACTTTAAACATCTTTTTTTACACTTTCTTATTTCAAAAATAAGAAAGAATGAAAAAAATAATAAGAAAATAATAAACCTTATTATAATCCCATTTTGCTATTCACTATGAACCTTTACGCTAGAGTAACAAAACCTGTTTATAAATGCATCCACCTTGGACAATAAAGTAATTTTTTATGGTGTTTTTTTGTACCCGATTAGAACATGGCGATGATATGCGCAACTAGGCTTGGTACTGATCATCATTTCCAAGCTTCATTGAAATCCGGCCATGGCTCAGGAGAACTAGTCTGTACATAGTTACGTTATTAAAACATTTAATGGGCAATAACTCTGCAAAAATTCATTCAACTGGAACACGGTGATGACTTGCGCAACTAGCCTTGGTACTGATCATCCCCACCAAGATTCGTTGAGTTATCGTGGCGGCCATTTTGAATATTTGACGACAACAAACACATACTTGATAGAGGGCAACAACAGGAACATGCATATGATATTTAACTGGAATGGAATAAGTGGTATTATGTCGTTTGATAAATGTCCTAAAATTTGACCTAAGTTTAGCCATGGTGGCCATCATGGATGACTGGAGGCCCGAAATCTGAGGGGGACTAACCCACAAATCATTGTGATTAGGTCTCATCAAAATCCTTCAAGCAGTTTCAGGGAAGATGTCATCTTTAACGTTTTCCTTTATAACTCTATGTAAATTTTGGGTCGCTGTGGCGGACATTTTGATTATTCGACGATAACGAAAAACACAAACTTGATAGAGGCTACCCCAAAGAACATGTTTATGATATTTCACAAGAATGCAATAATTGGTTTCGGAGGAGATGCTGTTTGAAATTTCTTTAAATTTGACCTAATTTTAGACATGGCGACCATCTTGGATGACTGGCGCCCTCGAAAAACAAAAATCTGAGAGGGACTTTCCCAAAGATCATTGTGATTCAAGTTTCCTTAAAATCCTTCAAGCGGTTTCAGAGAAAATGGCGGCCGCGAAAAAACACAAATCTGAGAGGGACTATCCCAAATATCATTGTGCTTAAGTTTCATCCAAATCTTTCAGGCGGTTTCAGAGAAGATGTAATTTTTATTATTTGACGATAACGAAAAAACACAAACTTGATAGAGGCCAACCCAAGGAACATGTATATGATTATTTCAGTAGAATGGTATAAGTGGTTTCGTCGGAGATGTCGTTTGAAAGTTCCTTAAATTTGACCTAGTTTTAGCCATGGCGGCCATTTTGGATGACTGGCGGCCGTGAAAAACAAAAATCTGAGAGGGGCCCTCCCAAGTAGCATTATGATGAAGTTTCATCAAAAACCTTCAAGCGGTTTTATAAAATTGCTAACAGACAGACGGACAGACGAACGACGGACGAAAAGTGATCGCATAAGCCCTCGTAGAGCTAAAAATCATTTAACCTGAACAAAAATCATTTAACCTGAACATAGAAACAATATGTACAACTACGCTTGGTACTAATCATTCCTGTCACGTTTCACTGAAATCCAGCCAGGAGTTCAGGAAAACTTGTCCGTATAAAGTTTGTTTATAATGATATATATGTAACTTGGTGTTGTTGGCTCAAATCTCTCGTTTCACTCGAGATTTGATCCAACAACCACCAAGTTACATATATATATAAACTCTTACCACAAGGTGCTGAAATAAGCTGGGTTAGAGTTATATTCTGAGATTTTTTAATAGTTATCAAAATTACATCCAAAATAAACAAAAATAGTCTGATTCTGCACTGATTGTAATCTTTATAATTATAAAATGTTTCTTTAATACAAAACATATTTGGTGATTTGTTATCAAATTTTCCCTCAAATCAATGAATAAACACGAAATCAACTTAATATGATTTTCAAGGATTTTTTTAGGAGAGAATTATATAAATTGATTCTTCCGCATCAAATTTCTATATGTCTCAGCCTAATACATTCAACAATATATGGCTTTACTACTTCCCAGTATCTATGTTTTAATCTTACTATATGAGCACCACAACCAACACATATTTGATATTTTGCACTTGAACCTTTTTCACATTTTAGACACGGTAACACTTTACTTTTCTTTACTCTATATTTATGTAAACTGCAATAGTTTGAATATTTTGTTGTTTTATTTTTACAAGACTCGTGACATCCAACTTTGAGAAACTGACAAATGTTTTGAGTGCTTTCTATTTGATTTTTCTGGTTTTTCATTTTCTTTTCTTTGTA
This sequence comes from Cyrtodaria siliqua, assembly GCA_037043455.1. Classification (NCBI taxonomy): domain Eukaryota; kingdom Metazoa; phylum Mollusca; class Bivalvia; order Adapedonta; family Hiatellidae; genus Cyrtodaria; species Cyrtodaria siliqua. Next base: position 27,346 of record JAWPHD010003682.1, read on the forward strand.
AATATATAATAAATATTTTATTTTATATTAAGAAAAAATATTTTTTAATATATACAACAAGAATGAGTACTGAAGACGTGAAATACATTTAAGAATTACATCGAGATGGAATAATTAATAATGATCAGCTTAGAAAGCTGGTAGATGCTCTTAAAAAGCCTGAAATTTTAAAGGAAACTCCAAAAGAGGTTATTCAACCAGTTGAGTCCAAAGTGCTGGAAAGTGTTAGACGACGTGAAAAAAAAGAAAAGCAAACCAATCCCAGCACCATGAGCTGTAAAACCAATTCCAGCACCACGGACCAAACCAATCCCAGCACCACGAGCTGTAAAACCAATTCCAGCACCACGAGCTGTAAAACCAATTCCAGCACCATGAGCTGTAAAACCAATCCCAGCACCACGAGCTGTAAAACCAATTCCAGCACCACGGACCAAACCAATCCCAGCACCACGAGCTGTAAAACCAATTCCAGCACCACGAGCTGTAAAACCAATTCCAGCACCACGAGCTGTAAAACCAATTCCAACCCCTCGTACTACAATCAAACCCCGTGAAGAAGTTCCAAAGAAAACTCCAAAAGAGGTTAATTTACGCAAGAGACGACGTGCTAAAAAAAACGTAACAAAGAAAAGCAGAGATATGCTGAATTACAAAAAAATTTTATAAATGAACAAAACAAGTTTTTAAAGATAGAAAATCTACTTCAGGATTGAAACTAAAGCAGAAATATGTTAAATTACAAGAACATGTTATAAATGAACTAAAACAAGATTTTACTGATAGAAAATTAAAACTGGTTGACAACCCAATATGTGGTTATTTTAAAGCCTACGAGATGTCTGTTGGGAAATACAAAGACCCTCAAAAAGTATTTCATGATAAGAGATCCATTATGACAAAACATGTCAACAAAGAGATAGCAAAAATAAAATGAGGAAGATCATGAAAAAGCAACACAATGTTGGATATGCAAAAATGAAATAGGTAGGAAATGGGGTAAAAACTGTAAAGTAAGAGACCACTGTCATTTCACAGGTGAATACAGAGGCGCAGCACATACAAATTGTAAGCTGAAACTGAAAATAAAACCAAACAAAACAACTATCCCTGTTGTATTCCATAACCTCAAAGGATATGATAGTCATCTTATAATGCAAAACATACATAAAATGTCAGGTAATATTACATGCATCCCAACAAAGCTGAAATATATATATCATTTAGCGTCGGACAACTCAGATTTTCAATTTATGCCTTGTTCCTTGACAATAGACAAATCTGATTTCAAAATTACTAAAAATCTGTTTGGGGAACAAACAAATTTACTTCTGCGAAAAGGTGTTTATCCATACGAATATATGGACAGTCTGGAAAGATTTAAGGAAACACAATTACCACCTGTAGAATGTTTTAACAGCAAACTAACCGATAAAAGTAAAAGTCCCGAAGATTACAAATATGCTCAAAAAATATGGAAAGAGTTTAACTGTAAAACTCTTGGTGACTATCTAAAAACTGATGTAACTCTGTTAGCAGATGTATTCCAAACCTTTAGAAAAACATGTATGAGCCCATACACACTTGATGTTTTACATTACTATACAGCACCTGGATTATCTTGGGATGCCCGTCTTAAAAAATCAAAAATATAACTAGAACTTTTGACAGACATTGACATGCACTTATTCATAGTATGGTAACGAAACGATATGCAAAAGCAAACAATCCACATGTAGTTGATTATAACCCTAACGAGGAAAAAAACTACTTAATGAATTTGGATGAAAATAATCTTTATGGATGGGCAATGAGTCAACCACTTTCATATTCTGGATTTAAGTGGTTAACAAAAACGGGATGGGGATTTAAACCCCCCAAACCTGGCAAAGGAGAAATACTTGAAGTTGATTTGGAATATCCTAAAGAACTCCATGAAGCTCACAATGACTATCCACTTGCACCGGAAAGATTATCAGTGAAAAAAGAATGGTTGTCTGAATACCAGACAGATCTGTTGGAAAATAATACCATGATAAATACAGAGCAACTAGATCCCAGTATTATGGACAAAGAAAAATATGTGTTAAATCACAAAAACCTGCAACTGTATTTAAAATTGGGCATGAAACTGAAGAAAATACACAGAGTATTAGAATTCAATGAAAAACCATGGATGGAATAATATATTCGTTTAAACACAGAACTTAGAAAAAAAGCTAAATCAACCTTTGAAAAAGATTTTTACAAACTTATGAACAACTCCGTGTTTGGCAAGACAATGGAAAATTTATGCAAGCGGACTGATATAAAACTAGTCAGAACTGACGGCTCTGAAAATGAAAAAATAAGAAAAATACTAGCCAAACCCAACTTTAATAGGCGTATAAAAGTTTCAGATGAATTGTCAGCAATACATGTAAACAAAACAAAATTAACATTAAACAAACCAATCTATGTTGGGATGTCAGTATTGGATTTATCAAAGTACATGATGTATAACTGGTACTATAATACTCTAAAGAAAAGGTACGGAGATAACTGTACTTTATTATACACAGACACTGACAGCTTGCTGGTAGATATCAAAACAGAAGATGTGTACAAAAACATGGCTGAAATGAAAGATGAGTATGACTTGAGTGATTATCCGCAAAACCATCCACTGCACGATGATACAAATTAAAAAGTAATAGGCAAGATGAAAGATGAGTTTGCTGGTGTTCCTATAGTTGAGTATATTGGATTAAGACCCAAACTATATTCTATTTTAAGAGCGGATGAGCAGATTATTAAAAAAGCAAAGGGAGTAAAAAATATACATAATCGAAAAACAACTTTGAGAACTACAAGGATGCATTGTTTAACAAGAAAAAATACACCCATGAAATGAATATGATACGCTCAATAAAGCATGAGATATATAGTATAACAGTAAACAAAGTAACACTGTCACCATTTTACTCAAAAATATACATTCGGCAATGCGGAATTAAAACTGATGCACATGATTTTTATAAAAACTTATTTATCACGACATATGCGTTTGGGTATCAGCGGGAACAATAAGTAGTTCTTCTTTGACAAATGCTCTCTGTGGCGCTGGTGCTTTCAAATAATATACTCTTATACCTTGTGTTATCATATAACTATTAATCGTAGTTGTGCATATCATCGCCGTGTTATGGTTAAATGTTTTTTGAAGGAGCTATGGCCCTTATACACAAACTTTGTCCAGACTAGTTCTCCTGAACCATTGGCCGGATTTCAACGAAACTTTGCAGGGATGATCATCAGTACCAAGAAATATAAAAAGATCGGAAAGGGAAAGTAGCATTCAAGGAGGACAGTCAACAACAAAAAACAGAAACAAACACGCAAACAGACAAACAAGAAGGCAAAAGTAATAATAAATGCAAACGACATCACAAACACAAAAGGGTTGACAATAGGGCTGCCGCCTTGGAACGGTCAGTGGCAAAGTAGGCCACTGGGGGTTTAAACCGGTTCTAGGGTGCACCAAACCTCACACTTACCCTACTGTCATCCCATTAAAACAGGACAGTGTAAATAAAGAAATTCCCACCATAAACTAATCTCTAACCAACAAGGCAGCATTAATAGGCAATATAAGTTAACACAAAGATGCTCGTGTAAATATATAAAAAGAACACAATAGCCTAGAAAGCCACAATGAAGGTACTCAGTGACTTGGCAGAAGCCAGAGCAACAAGAGAATAAACCATTAAGGGCACGACAAGAAAGATCATAGACAAACATCAAACGCCACCGTCCCAATGGGCTTTAAGTAGGCATCATCATAGGGTCCACAGCCTGTCTAGTCATCGAACAATTAAAGAGGAAAGCGTAGTGGCGAACTGTAAAAGGGTCCACCACCAAGCATGCAGTACGTTGCAAAATGATAGGGTCATAACCTCTTTTGATAAGCTTTTTAACAAGTTTAACAAAGATAGTATGAAAGTGATCATGACCAAGAATCTTACGAAGTTTATAAATTACAACACCATCGAAGTAAGCCTAGTTGCGCATGTCATCGCTGTGTTCCGGTTTAATGATTTTTGCAGTTATGGCCCTTTAAAGGTTTAATACACTAAATTTGTAAAGACTAGTTCTCCTGAACCCCTGGCCGGATTTCAGCGAAACTTGATCAGTACAAAGCCTAGTTGCTAATAACATCGCCATGTTTCTGTTGAATGATTTTTGACAAGAGTTATGTTCCATTATACACAAACTTTATCCGGACTAGTTTTCCTGAACTCCTGGTTAGTACCAAGCGTAGTTGTACATATTGTTTCTATGTTCAGGTTAAATGATTTTTGTTGGAGTTGTGGCTCTTTAAAAGTTGCTATACATAAACTTTGTCCCGACTAGTTCTCCGGATACCCTGGCTGGATTTCAACTAACCTTCTTGGGAATACCAAGCCTAGTTGGCAAGTCATCACCGTGTTCCAGCTGAATGATCTTTTTGCAGAGCTATGGTCATTTAAAGGTTTTAATAACGTAACTATGTACAAACTAGTTCTCCTGAGCCATGGCCGGATTTCAATGAAGCTTCGCAATGATGATCAGTACCAAGCCTAGTTGCGCATATCATTGCCGTGTTCTGTTCTCCTTAGGGAGTAATCGGGTAAAAACAAACACCACAAAATTTACTTTGGATCCATTTATAAACAGGTTTTGTTACTCTAGCGTAAAGGGGCCCCTAAGATTCATAGTGAATAGCAAAATGGGATTATAGGGTTTGTTTATTTTCGAAATAAGAAAGTGTATAAAAAGATGTTTAAAGTTAAAAATGTCATCATTTTTCGCCTTTCTCTTTAAAATCAAGGTTTTGACATAGTCAACGTTTCCGTCAAAATTCATTTTTGCTCTAAATATAAGAGAAAGCAAAATATTATCATTGGAAAGAAAATTAAATTTGTGATGGGATTTGGCATGAATGAAAATTGTACCTATTAAACTCTTCATGATGTGTATGTTTAAAGTTGGGAAATATTTCGTGAAATTTTCGCACAGTGCCATGTGAAATTTAGATAATTTTCGTAGTTCCCAATCTATTTGTTATTAGGTCTGTGTTTTAATGAACATTATAACATTTTTAGTTCTATATTAAAATGATATAACGTTTGTTCTACACAATAAATATACTATTTCCCATTTTGAATCAGTGAAAAGTAAAGTAAGTGCTTAATCGGGTTTGACCCAATTCTAAAACACCATTTACAAAGTTTAATTCTTTATATTAAAATTCTGAAAAACGCATTTCGTTTAAATGCAGATTTTAATTATCAATTCAACCGCGTTCAAAAGGATAATAATAGAAATTATCCGAAATAAGCGAAATAACGAAATGCGTTTGCGTTCGTTTTCAGCATTTAAAAAAAAAAGCATTCATCGTTCGTTTTTTGTTCATAAAAATGCACTCAGAGTTATTTTGCGTTTAGCGTTTAGATCGGGCATCGCTCATTCTGCGTTCATTTCCCGTTCGTTCTGCGTTTTCTCTGCATTTATTTGGGCTACTTGAATGCAACTGGGTCTGTATATATGACCTTTAACCAAGATTTCTAAGTATAAAAGGGGCCATACAGTTTTGTTATAATAAAACATGGGCTATATAAGTGTGAAGTTTCTATTCATTATGTAAAGTACTTTGGAGATGTAAGCTAGCTTACATACAAAACTTGGAAGGTATCCGAATGAGAAAGTTGTTTATTTTTTGCGTGGACATTATATTTTTACTTCTGAATTTTACAGTGTTTATTGTGCTTGTTTTATGGATATTTCTCTAGGATTGTATTTATGAAGGTACTGTGATATAAAATTGATAACTCATGTGATAAACTATAAGTATTACTGTGTTAATTGCCCTTTTCTGTGCTGTCATTCACACGTGTATACATACACCTGTGTATCGATTTTTCGGCTAAGTCCTGACTGGCATTTTCAAAGCACGTCTACTGATCCGCGCTTCGTCACGGTCTAGTAATCACAGCTAAAGAGATACCGGCGGTCATTCAGCTCACACTTGATAGCTAGTCTATGTAATTAATATGTCGCCTGATAAGGATTTAAATATCACCACTGGACGCGAAGCAGAGGCTTATGTGGACTAAATTATGTCTTCCCAGAGAATTACACGCGTTGATACACCACAGGGAAATGGTCGTAAAAGGCACTTGTCGTTTCCTTCAGCAAATGAAAGTAGATAAGAAAACCAAAAATGAAGATGCTGATCGCATAAAGGCCACTGCTAGGCGTGCATTGTATGAAGCGACTCCAAAACACGCGCCACGTAAAACAATAGTCACGCAAGCAGATGTACACCAAGACTCTGATCCTAGTGTGAAACAGTTGCTCGCTAAAATGTCCTCAGATAAGCACAGGATGTTTACATCATTGGCGGAACGTATTGACAAACTAGAAGAGGGGTTAGAACAACGTTTATCCTCAAAAGTGGCACATCTCCTGGATAAAATGGTTCATGTAGAGCTTGGTCGCATTAAGAAAGATATATATATATACGCGACTGGACACTTTCAAGGAGACATTGCGTGAAGATTTTGCTGACAGTCTGGAAGAAATAACCACTAAGTCAATAACATCACGACTGCACAGCCAAGCTCTAGTAACTTATCAGACATACCTTTAAATGTGGTGATTCGCAACTTACCAGAAAATGCCAACGAAAACCTAGAGAATAAGGTGGACACTCTGTTTAACAAATCTCTTAATGTCAAAGATGTTGCTGTACGTGGTGCCATTCGGAAGTCTTCTGACGCATCTAATAAACCTGGAGTTGCCATCGCTTCATTTTAGTCGACAAATGACAAAAAAATATCATGTTAGCGAAGTCAAATTTAAAGAAGAACAGTGCATTCCAATGTTTTCATTAATCATGATCAATCTCGAGAGGAACGTTGTATGGCGAATAATTTGCGAACCATTATTGGTGCAATGAACCGCGGAGACACCGATTTGTACGTTCGTGGCACAAGTGTTCTAAGTTCTAGACAACAACGTGAAAGCTGCACCAACCACAATACCCAGGGACGAGGTACCTCGAGTGGTGATAACATTCAGTCTGACAATGCCCGCTGTACAGGTCAGATTATATCTACAGATCGTTTGAATACCGCCAGTGCGAATGATCGAGGGCGTACCAGCGAAGATGTGGGCGAGGAGGTGGCGATTACAACGGTAGACGTGGGGGCTTTCGTGGTCGAAACTAGATTCGTGCCGGGTTTTGGAACGTTCGAGGTGGAACTCTAATATAGAAAGTGACAATTTTAAATCTCCGATAAGCATGTGTGAAGCATTTAGATCTTGACATTATCGGTATTGCTGAGACGCATCTCACAGGCAATTATATTCTAGAAGCTGAGGGTTAAAGGTGGTTTGGGAACAATCGGACGAATCTACACGTACGAGCCAAAACCGGATCAGGTGGAGTGGGATTTCTCATTCGTGAAGAACTTCTAGACTGTTTTGATATACATATATACTGAGCAAAAATAGAAACGTCCCCAACTTTACCCATAGATTTAGACACAATGAAATTATATTTTATTTAATCTTATGTGCCAATACCTTTGTTAAAGGCCAGCACTGTTATGAAAACAAGTTTCTTTGAATCAAACTTGTGGGCAAACTTATTCCACTTGATTTGTTTTAAACAGCATTTCACTCATTTTTGCGCCATACAGCTTTCAAGAACGAATATTTTCAGATTACCTCCCTTTATAATACCTTTGTTAAAGGCCAGCACTGTCATGAAAACAAGTTTCTTTGAATCAAACTTGTGGGCAAACTTATTCCACTTGATTTGGTTTAAACATCTTTTCACTCATTTTTGCGCCATACAGCTTTCAAGAACGAATATTTTCAGATTACCTCCCTTTATAATAAAAATATAGTGATTTCCCAATTTGAATAAAACATGTTTTAGCAGCAACAGACAAACTTTGGTTTTTGATGATTATTAATATTGATCAGAATGATGGAGTATAAAATGATGAAATTATTATATCTAGATTTGTGTACAAAGTGTAACAAAGACTACCCTATGCAAATCATAGCTTAAAAATGGGACGTTTCCATTATTGCGGAGTATATTAGATGGCTCCATATAATGAATACTTTGGCTTAAACTAATGCATAAATTTGAATCTGTTGTCTTGATCCCGTGTTTGTTATATCCCACCAGAGAACACTTGTCGAAATGAAGATGACCACAATTTCTTTGACAGTTTATCATCAGATATTTATAAATATCAGAATGAAGGACTAATCTACCTATGTGGCGATTTTAACAGTCGTTGCGGTAATACTAATGACTTTATATCTGGTGCTGATAATATATGTGAACGGGATGTCGTTGATTTTAAAAGCAATGCTTACGGTGATATGCTGGTTGATGTTTAGCTCTACTGATCAGAGATCAGCAGAGCTAATGCCGTGGTGCGGTGTCCGTCCGTAAACTTTTTTTTGTAGCGACTACTCCTCTGTAACTACTTAATGGATTTTTATGAAACTTTACAGAAATGTTGCCCATGAAGTCTAGTTGATCCTAGCAAAAATTCATGTTGATATGAAATCCAAGATGGCCGTCAAATCTAAAAATAGGTTTTTAAAAAACAAGTTTGTAGCGACTACTTCTTGAAAACTCTAAGTGATATTGATATGGGACTTTTTCTAAAATGATCAGCATGACATGATGTTGGTCCTTGTCGAAAATCGTTTTGATTCGACGTTAAACATGGCTGCCAGCGGCCATCTTTGTTTACATAGAGTTATATAATGAAAACTTGTAGCGATTACTCCTCTGAAACTACTTGACGGATTTTCATGAAACTTCACACGAATGTTGCTCTTGATGTCTTATTGAACCTAGCAAAATTTCAGATCGGCCAGAAATTCAAGATGGCCGTCACAGCTAAATATAGATTTTTAGGAAATAAGTTTTTAGCGACTACTCCTTGAAAACTATAAGTGATATTGATATGTTAAATTAAAAAGAAAAATTGGAATTCAAAAAAAATAATTAAATAAATCAAATTAAAAAATAAAAATAAATTAAAAACTGTTACCCCCGGGGCGCGTCCAAATTTGACACCAGGGTCACCATTTGAACAAACTTGGTAGAGGACCATAAGCTGATGCTACATGTAATACATGACAGCTCTGTGCCATGTGGTTCCAGAGAAGAAGATTTTTCAGTTTTTGCCTATACAAGCCTAAGTAAAACTGAGACCCCCAGGGTGGAGCCAAATGTGACCAATGGGTCACCATTTGAACAAACTTGGTAGAAGACCATAAGCTTATAGCAAATGCAAAATATTAAACTTCTGGCTCTTGCAGTTTCAGAGAAGAAGATTATTTAAGTTTTTCCCTATACATGTCTATGTAAAACATGTGACCCTTGGGGCGGGGCCAAATGTGACCCCAGGGTCACTTATTTGAACAAACTTGGTAAAGGACCATAAGCTTATAATAAATGTAAAATATCAAACCTCTGGCTGTTGTAGTTTCCGAGTAGAAGATTTTTAAAAAAAAAATCCTATATAAGTCTACGTAAAACTGTGACCCTCGGGGCGGGGACAAATTTGACCCCAGGGTCACCATTTGAACAAACTTAGTAGAGGACCATAAGCTGATGCTACATGTAATACATGAGAGCTCTGTGCCATGTGGTTCTAGAAAAGTTTTTTTCTTCAGTTTTTCCCTATACAAGCCTATGTATAAACTGTGACCCCGGGGTGGGACCAAATGAGACCACTGGGTCACCATTTGAACAAACTTGGTAGAGGACCACAAGCTTATAGCAAATGCAAAATAATAATCCTCTGGCTCTTGCAGTTTCAGAGAAGAAGATTTTTTATGTTTTTCCCTATACATGTCTATGTAAAACATGTGACCCTTGGGGTGGGGCCAAATGTGACCCGAGGGTCACCATTTGAACAAACTTGGTAAAAGACCATAAGCTTATAGTAAATGCAAAATATCAAACCTCTGGCTGTTGAAGTTTCCGAGAAGATTTTTAAAAAAAAAATCCTATAGAAGTCTACGTAAAACTGTGACCCCCGGGGCAGGAACAAATTTGAACCCAGGGTCACCATTTGAACAAACTTAGAAGAGGACCATAAGTTAATGCTACATGTAATACATGAGAGCTCTGTGTCTTGTGGTTTCAGAGAAGAAGATTTTTTAAAGTTTTTTTCCTATATGTCTACATGAAAAGCATGCAAAACCTCAATATACAAACTTTGGACCCCCGGGGCACGGCCATTTTAAATTCCGGGGACTTTATTCGAACATACTTGATAGTCTAGGCGTTGGCGATGATTTTAAAAGAAAAACTGTTGAAATCTGTCCAGCGGTTCTGGAGAATTTTTTTTAAGGTTTCTATTATATATGGTAATGGCAGCCATCTTGGATGTAGCGCTGACCTAATTTTAACAAATCTAAAAAGCATTAATCTAAGGATCATCCATGTGAAGTTTGGTCAAAATTAGCTAAGCGGTTTCTGAGGAGAAGTCGTTTGAAGAAAAGTTAACGGACGGTCGACGGACGGACGGACGACGGACAACACACCATCCCATAAGCTCTGCTGGCCCATGGCCAGTAGAGCTAAAAAACGATACATCTGTAGTAATTCTGCATGCCTTATTTAATGTCTGCTTTGAAACCGGTACAATTACTACAATTTGGGGGTAAAGGTATTATTAATCCTATTCCGAAGACAAGCTCCGCTGATCCAAGAGACCCCCTATCTTACAGGGGAATAACATTAGCTTCGTCTATGTATAAACTTTATAGTTCCGTGTTGAATAACAGACTTTCTATATGGTCTGAAGTTGACAATAACAAAACAACAGTGAAGTTGATAGGACTTGAAAAACAACGGGATCAACATATAATCAAACTTCAACAACATCCAAACCAAATAATGCATCAACAATGACAGCAACAAAACAACAGTGAAGTTGATATGACTGGAAAAGCAACAACAACAGGATCAACATATAATCAAACAACAACAACATCCAAAGCAAATACTGCATCAACAATGACAAACAACAAAAATACAACCGTGAAGTTGATATGACTGGATATGACTGGATAAACAACAACAACAGGATCAACATATAATCAAACAACAACAACATCCAAACCAAATACTGCATCAACAATGACAACAACAATACAACAGTAAAGTTGATATAACTGCAAAAACAACAACAACAGGATCAACATATAATGAAACATCAACAATGACAGCAACAAAACAACAGTGAAGTTGATATGATTGGAATAACAACAACAACAGGATCAACATATAATCAAACAACAACAACATCCAAAGCAAATACTGCATCAACAATGACAAACAATAAAAATACAACCGTGAAGTTGATATGACTGTAAAACACCAACAACATGATCAACATATAATCAAACAACAACATCCAAACCAAATACTGCATCAACAGTGAAGTTGATATGACTTGAAAAAAACACAACAACAGGATCAACAAAAAATCAAACAACAACAACACCCAAACAAAATACTGCATCAGCAATGACAGCAACAAAACTACAGTGAAGTTGATATGACTGGAAAAACAACAACAACAGGATCAACAAATAATCAAACAATAACAACACCCAAACCAAATACTGCATCAACAATGACGACAACAAAACTACAGTGAAGTTGATATGACTGGAAAAACAACAACAACAGGATCAGCATATAATCAAACAACAACAACACCCAAACCAAATACTGAATCAACAATGACAATAACAAAACAACAGTGAAGTTGATATGACTGGAAAAACAACAAGAACGGGATCAACATATAATCAAACAATAACAACATCAAAACCAAATAATGCAGCAACAATGACAGCAACAAAACAACGGTGAAGTTGATACGACTGGAGAAACAACAAGAACGGGATCAACATATAATCAAACAACAACAACATCAAAACCAAATAATGCAGCAACAATGACAGCAACAAAACAACGGTGAAGTTGATACGACTGGAAAAACAACAACAACAGGATCAACATATAATCAAACAACAACAACATCCAAAGCAAATACTGCATCAACAATGACAAACAACAAAAATACAACCTTGAGGTTGATATGACTGGAAAAACAACAACAACAATAGGATCAACATATAATCAAACAAATACTGCATCAACAATGACAACCAACAAAAATACAACCTTGAAGTTGATATGACTGGAAAAACAACAACAACAGCAACATCTAAACCAAATATTGCATCAACAATGACAGCAACAAAACAACAGTAAAGCTGATATGATTGGAAAAACAACAACAACAGGCTCAACATATAATCAAACAACAACAACATCCAAAGCAAATACTGCATCAACAATGACAAACAACAAAAATACAACCGTGAAGTTGATATGACTGGAAAAAACAACAACAACAGGATCAACATTTAAGCAAACAACAACAACACCCAAACTAAATACTGCATCAACAATGACGACAACAAAACAACAGTGAAGTTGATACGACTGGAAAAACAACAACAACAGGATCAACATATAATCAAACAACAACAACACCTAAACCAAATACTGCATCAGCAATGACAGCAACTAAACTACAGTGAAGTTGATACGACTGGAAAAACAACAACAACAGGATCAACATATAATCAAACAACAACAACACCCAAACCAAATACTGAATCAACAATGACAATAACAAAACAACAGTGAAGTTGATATGACTGGAAAAACAACAAGAACGGGATCAACATATAATCAACCAACAGCAACATCAAAACAAAATAATGCATCAACAATGACAGCAACAAAACAACAGTGAAGTTGATATGACTTGAAAAACAACAACAACAGGATCAACATATAATCAAACAACAACATCCAAAGCAAATACTGCATCAACAATGACAAACAACAACAAGAGGCCCAAGAAGGCCTGTGGACGCTCTACTGGCTCAAGATAAAGTTTATAAATAAGGGGCCATAAGTCTTTCAAAAATCATTCAACCAGAACATGGCAATGACAGGTGGAACTAGGCTTAGTACTGATCATTCTCGCCAAGATTTGCTGAATCGCCAAGATTTGCTGAAATCTGGCAAAGAGTTCAGAAGAGACTAATCTGGACAAAGTTTGTGTATTAAAACATTCAAAGGGTCAGAACTCTGCCAAAAATCATTCAACCGAAATATGGCGATGACATGCACAACTAGGCTTGATACTGATCATCCTTGTCAAGTTTCGTCTATATCCAGCCAAGGGTTTAGGAGAACTAGCCCGTAAAAACAATTGTGGTATCAAAATCATTTAAAGGGCCAAAACTCTGCCAAATATCTGTAACCGGAACGTGACAATGACATGCACAATTAAGCTTGGTGCTGATCATCCCTGCAAAGTTTCATTGAAATCTGGCGAGGGTTCAGGAGAAGTAGATCAGACAAAGTTTGTGTATTAAAACCTTTAAAGGGCCATAATTTTGCCAAAAAAATCATTTTACCGGAATACGTCAATGATTTGCACAACTAGACATGGAATTGATCATCCCTAAAAAGCTTCGTTTAAATGCGGCCAGAGGTTCAGGAGAACTAGTCAGAACAAAGTCTGTGTATTTAAACCTTTAAAGGGCCCTAACTCCGCTAAAAATCATTCAACTGGAAAACGGCGATGATGTGCACAACTAGATATAGAATCGATCATCCCTAAAAAGTTTCGTTTAATCCGGCCAGAGGTTCAGGAGAACTAGTCAGAACAAAGTTTGTGTATTAAAACCTTTAAAGGGCTATAACTCTGCCAAAATCATTCAACTGGAACACGGTGACTATGTAAAACTAGGCTTGGTACTGATCATCCCTGCAAAGTTTCAATGAAATCCGGCCAAATGAAGGCCCTTTCGTCTAAATGAGGCCAAGATATAGCATATTTCAGAAAATCAAGAGCCACGACTCCGATGTAAATAGTCCAATCTGGATGGTTTTCGAACTCATCCAAGCTTTCATAGATATTAACAATCTGGTAAAGTTTCTTAAAGGGAATATAGCGACACAGCCAAACAAGCTGTTATTGGGAGTTCTGCAAAACTTGGAAAAAGGTGAAAGAATTATCAATATGGGATGATAAACAAAAAAGATATGACCATTTAAAGGTTGTTTAAAAAGGAATATGGGAGCCGCCATTTTTAGAACTATGATGTCATAGTTCCATATTACCATATATGGAATATTGATAAATATCATTTAAAATGAAGAAAATCACTGCAAATGAATGATTTTTTTTCTGGTCATATAAAGCATTACTGCCATTAAGTATTACATATTTTTCATAAAGTTGTTGTCTTGTTTTCCCTATAAATCAGTAAGTGTTCATATTTATAAATATTCCGTATATGGTCATTTAGAACTGATGTCATAGCTCTCAAAATGGCCGCTTCCATATGGGTTTCAACAGAAACTTCAATTGATCATTTCTTCTTTGTTTATTATCCGATTTTGATAATTCTTTCACCCTTATTCAAATATTTCAGAACTCTCAATAATACAGATGGTTTGGCTGTGTCGCTACATTCCCTTTAAAGATCAGATGAAAGATGAAGGCCCTATCGTCTTAACGAGGCAAAATATAGGATTTTTAACTAAATCAAGGGCCATAACTCCACTGTTACTGATCCGATCTGGCTGGTTTCCGAACTTGTCCGAGCTTTCATTAATATGAACAATCTCGTAAAGTTTGGTAAAGACTGGATGGAAGATGAAGGCCCTATTGCCTTAATGAGGCAAAATATAGCATTTTTAACTAAATCAAGGGCAATAACTCCGCTGTTAACGGTCCAATCTAGCTGGTTTTCGAACTTGTCTGAGCTTTCATTGATATTAACAATCTGTTTGTTTGGTAAAGATCAAATAATAAATGAAGGTGCTAGAGTGTTCACAAGGCTTAATATTGCATTTTTCAGCAAAACAAGGGCCATAACTCCAGTGAAATTATTTTGATCTTGCCGGTTTTCGAACTTGTCCGAGCTTTCATTGATATAAAGACACTGGCAAAGTTAAGTAAAGTTACGATTAATACTGAGGGCCCTAGAGTGTTCACAAGGCAGAAAATAGCATTTTTCAGAAAAAATAAAGGGCCATAATTCCGGTGTTACTGATCCAATTGATCTGGTTTTCGAATTTATTTGAGCTTTCATTGATATTAACAATCTGTGCAAGTTTGGTAAAGATCAAGTAATAAATGAATGTGCTAGAGTGTTCACAAGGAAGAAAATGGTATTTTTCAGAAAAAACAAGGGCCATAACTCTGGTGTTACAGACCCAATTTAGCTGATTTTTTAACTTGTCCAAGCTTTCATTGTTATTAACAATCTATGCAAGTTTGGTAACGATCTAAAAATAAATGAAGGTGTTAGAGCGTTCACAAGGCAGAAAATATCAATTTTCAAAAAAACAATGGCCATAACTCCGGTGTTACTGATCCGATTTGGCTGGTTTTCGAACTTGTCCGAGCTTTCATTGGTATTAACAATCTGTGCAAGTTGGTAAATATCAAATAATAAATGAATGTGCTAGAGTGTTCACAAGGCAGAAAATGGCATTTTTGAGAAAAAAACAAGAGCCATAACTCTGGTGTTACAGACCCAATTTAGCTGATTTTCGAACTTGTCCAAGCTATCATTGATATTAACAATCTATGCAAGTTTGGTAACGATCAAATAATCAATGAAGGTGTTAGAGCGTTCACAAGGCAGAAAATAGCAATTTTCAGAAAAACAAGGGCCATAACTCCAGTGTGACTGATCCGATTTGGCTGGTTTTCAAACTTGTCCGAGCTTTCTTTTATATTAACAATCTGTGTAAGTTTGGTAAAGATCAAATAATAAATGAAGGTGCTAGAGTGTTCACAAGGCTTAATATGACATTTTTCAGCAAAACAAGGGCCATAACTGTGGTGAAACTTATCCGATCCGGCTGGTTTTCGAACTTGTCCGAGCTTTCATTGATATAAAGACACTGGCAAAGTTTCGTAAAGATTCGAACGGACGACAGACGACGGACGGACGACGGACAACTTGCCATCCCATAAGCTCTGCTGGCCTTTGGCCAGTAGAGCTAAAAATACAACCTAGAAGTTGATATGACTGGAAAAACAATAACAACAGGATCAACATATAATCAAACATCAAAACCAAATATTGCATTCACAATGACAGCAACAATACAACAGTAAAGTTAATATGACTGTTAAAATAACAACAACAGGATCAACATATAATCAAATGACAAAAACACTCAAGCCAAATACTGAATCAACAATGACAAAAACAATACAAGTGTGAAGTCAATATAACTGGAACAACCAGAGGATCAACATGTAATCGAACAACAAAAACATCCAAGCGAAATACTGAATCAACAATGACAACAACAGTGAAGTCGATATTACTTGAACAACAACAGGTTCAACATAAAATCAAATGACAAAAACACTCAAGCCAAATACTGAATCAACAATGTCAACAAAAAACAATGAAGTTGATATGACTGGAAAAACAACAACAACAGGATCAACATATTCAAACAACACCAACACCCAAGCCATATACTAAATCAACAATGACAACAACAAAACAACAGTGAAGTCAATGGAACAACAACAGGACCAACATATTAAACAACAACAAGAACACCCACACTGAATAGGGAATCAACAATGACAACAACAATGCGACAGTGATGTCGATATCACTGGAACAACAACAACAACAGAATCAATATATAATCAAAGTAACAACAAAGCCCAAGCAATATACTGAATCAACAATGACTAAAACAATACAACAATGAAGTCGATATGACAGGAACAACAACAGGATCAACATATAATCAAATAACAGCAACAACCAAGCCAAATACTGATTCAACAATGACAAAAACAAAACAGTGAAGTCGATGGAACAACAACAACAGGAACAACATATTAACAACAACTACATCCAAGCCAAATAAGGAATCAACAATGACAACAATAAAACAACAGTGAAGTCGATGAGACTGAACCAACAATAACAGGATCAACATATAATCAAACGACAAAACACCCAGGCCAAATACTAAATCAACAATGACAACAAACAAAATAAAGTGAAGTCGATGGAACAACAACAACAGGACCAACAGATTAACAACTACACCCAAGCAGAACAGGGAATCAACAATGACAACAAGAAAAAAACAGTGAAGTCGACATGACTGAAACAACAACAACGGGATTAACATATAATCAAACAGCAACAATAACATCCAAGCCAAATACTGCATCAACATCGACAACAACAAAACAACAGTAAAGTTGATATGACTGGAACAACAACAACAGAACCAACAAATTAAACAACAATAACAACACTCAAGCCAAATACTAAATCAAAAATGACAACAACAAAACAAAAGTGAAGTCGATGGATCAACAACATGACCAACATATTAACAACAATTACACTCATGTCAAATAGGGAATCAACAATGACAACAATAAAACAAAAGTGAAGTCAATATGACTGGAACAACAACCACAGCAGGATCAACAAATAATCAAACAACAACACCCCAGCCAAATACAGGATCGACAACAACAAAACAGCAGTGAAGATAATATGACTGGAAAAACAACAACAGGATCAATATATAATCAAATAACAAAAACACTCAAGCCAAATACTGAATCAACAATGACAAAAACAATACAAGTGTGAAGTCAATATGACTGGAACAACCAGAGGATCAACATGTAATCAAACAACAAAAACATCCAAGCGAAATACTGAATCAACAATGACAACAACAGTGAAGTCGATATTACTTGAACAACAACAGGTTCAACATAAAATCAAATGACAACAAGAGGTCAATGACCTTGAAGCTCTACTAATTGATTTTGATTTCAGGAAGTAGTCGCTACAGACTTGTTTTTTGAAAAATAATTTTTAGCCGTGGCGGCCATCTTGAATTTCCGGCCGACCTGAAATTTTGCTAGGATCAATTAGACATCAAGAGCAACATTCCTGTGAAGTGTCATGAAAATCCGTCAAGTAGTTTCACAGGAATAGTCGCTACAAGTTTTCATTATAGAACTCTATGTAAACAAAGATGGCCGCTGACAGCCATGTTTAACGTCGAATCAAAATAATGTTTGACTCTGATAACCATCATGTCATGCTGATCATTTTACAAAAAGTCCCATATCAATATCACTTATAGTTTTCAAGACGTAATCGCTACAAACTTTTTTAAAAAATCTAATTTTAGCTGTGGCGGCCATCTTGAATTTTTGGCCGATCTGAAATTTTGCTAGGATCAATTAAACATTAAGAGCAACATTCCTGTAAAGTTTCATGAAAATCTGCAAAGTAGTTTCAAAGGATTAGTCGCTACAAGTTTTTACTATATAACTCTGTGAACAAAGATGGCTGCTGGCAGCCATGTTTAACGTTGAATCAAAACAATTTTTGACAAGGACCAACATCATGTCATGCTGATCACTTTACAAAAAGTCCAATATCAATATCACTTATAGTTTTCAAGAAGTAGTCGTTACAAACTTGTTTTTTGAAAATCTATTTTTAGCCATGGCAGCCATCTTGAATTTCCGGGCGACCTGAAATTTTGCTAGGATCAATAAGACATCAAGAGCAACATGCCTGTGAAGTTTCATGAAAATCCGTCAAGTAGTTTCAGAGGAGTAGTCGCTACAAGTTTTCATTATATAACTCTATGTAAACAAAGATGGCCACTGGCAGCCATGTTTAACGTCGAATCAAAATAATGTTTGACTCTTATAACCATCATGTCATGCTGATCATTTTACAAATAGTCCCATATCAATTGCACTTATAGTTTTCAAGACGTAGTCGCTACAAACTTCTTTTTTAAAAATCTATTTTTAGCTGTGACGGCCATATTGAATTTCTGGCCGATCTGAAATTTTGCTAGGATCAATTAGACATTAAGAGCAATATTCCTGTAAAGTTTTATGAACATCTGTCAAGTAGTTTCAAAGGAGTAGTCGCTACAAGTTTTTACTATATAACTGTATGTAAACAAAGATGGCCTCTGGCAGCCATGTTTAACGTTGAATAAAAAGGATTTTTGACAAGGACCAACATCATGTCATGCTGATCATTTTAGAAAAAGTCCCATATCAATATCACTTATAGTTTTCAAGAAGTAGTCGCTACAAACTTGTATTTTGAAAATCTATTTTTAGCCATGGCAGCCATCTTGAATTTCCGGCCGACCTGAAATTTTGCTAGGATCAATTAGACATCAAGAGCAACATTCCTGTGAAGATTCATGAAAATCCGTCAAGTTGTTTCAGAGGAGTAGTTGCTACAAGTTTTCATTATATAACTCTATGTAAACAAAGATGGCCGCTGGCAGCCATGTTTAAGGTCGAATCAAAACGATTTTCGACAAGGACCAACATCATGTCATGCTGATTATTTTAGAAAAAGTCCCATATCAATATCACTTAATTCTTTTATGAAGAAGTCGCTTCAAACTTGTTTTTTAAAAACCTATTTTTAGATCTGGTGGCCATCTTGGATTTCACATCAACATGAATTTTTGCTAGGATCAACTAGACTTCATGGGCAACATTTCTGTAAAGTTTCATGAAAATCCATTCAGTAGTTTCAGAGGAGAAGTCGCTACAAAAAAAAGTTTACGGACAGACGGACAACGGACGCCGCACCACGGCATAAGCTCTGCTGATCTCTGATCAGTAGAGCTAGAAACACTCAAGCCAAATACTGAATCAACGATGACAACAAAAAACAATGAAGTCGATATGACTGAAACAACAACAACAGGATCACCATAAAAAACAACAACAACAACATCCAAGTCAAATTATGCATCGACAACGACAACAACAAAACAACGGTGAAGTTGATATGACGAACAACAACAACAATAGGATCAACATATAATCAAACGACAGCACCACCCAAGCCAAATACTGAATCAACAATGACAACAACAAAACAACAATGAAGTCAATGGAACCACAACAACAGGACCAGCATATTAACAAAAACTCAACCCAAGCCGAATATGGAATCAACAATGACCCCAACAAAACAATAGTAAAGTCAATACGACTGGAACAACAACAAGAGGATCAACATATAATCAAACAACAACAACACCCAAGCCAAATACTGAAACAACAATGACAAAAACAATACAACGGTGAAGTCGATATGACTGGAACAACAGCAGAATCAACATATTCAAATAACAGCAACACCCAAGCCAAATACTGAATCAACAATGACGACAACAAAACAACAGTGAAGTCAATGGAACAACAGCAACAGGATCAACATATTAAACAACAACAAGAACACCCACGCTAAAAAGAGAATTAACAATGACAACAACAATACGAAATGACTGGAAAAACCACAACAGGACCAACATATTAACGACTACACCCAATTTGAATAGGAAATCAACAATGACAACAACAAAACCACAGTAAAGTTGATATGACTGAAACAACAACAACAACAGAACCAACATATTCAAAAACATTAACAACACTCAAGCCAAATACTGAATCAAAAATGACAACAAAACAACAGTGAAGTCGATGGAACAACAACAAGATCAACATATTAACAACAACTGCTTCCAAGCCGAATAATGAATCAACAATGACAACAATAAAACAAAGTGAAGTCGATATTAATGAAACAACAACAGGATCACCATATAAAACAAAACAACAACAACATCCAAGCCAAATACTGAATCAACAATAATGACAACCAAACAACAGTGAAGTCACTGGAACGACAGCAACAGGATCAACATATTAAAAAACAACAAGAACACCCATGCTGAAAAGAGAATCAACAATGACAACATCAATACGAAATGACTGGAAAAACCACAACAGGACCAAAATATTAACAACAACTACACCCAAGCAGAATAGGAAATCAACAATGACAACAACACAACCACAGTAAAGGTGATATGACTGAAACAACAACAACAACAGGACCAACATATTCAACAACAATAACAACACTCAAGCCAAATACTGAATCAAAAAGGACAACAAAACAACAGCGAAGTCGATGGAACAACAACATATGTTGACCTACATATTAACAACTACACCTAAACCGAATAGGGAATCAACAATGACAACAACAATACAACAGTGGTCGATACGACTAGAACAACAACAACAACAGGATAAACATATAATCAAACAACAACAACGCCAAAGCCAAATACTGAATCGACAGTGAAGTTGATATGACTGGAAAAACAAAAAACAACAGGATCAACAATTAATCAAACAACAACAACACCCAAACTAAATACTGCATCAACAATGACAACAACAAAACAACAGTGAAGTTGACATGACTGGAACAGAAACAACAACAGGATCAACATATATTTAAACAACAGCAACACCAAGCCAAATATTGAATCAACAAAACAACAGTGAAGTTGATATGACTGGAAAAAACAACAACAACAGGATCAACAAATAATCAAACAATAACAACACCCAAACCAAATACTGCATCAACAATGACAACAACAAAACAACAGTGAAGTTGATATGATTGGAAAAACAACAACAACTGGATCAACAAATAATCAAACAATAACAACACCCAAATCAAATACTGAATCAACAATGACAACAACAAAACAACAGTAAAGTTGATACGACTGGAACAACAAAAACAGGATCAACATATAATCAAACAACAACAACACCCAAACTAAATACTGCATCAACAATGACAACAACAAAACAACAGTGAAGTTGATATGACTGGAACAAAAACAACAACAGGATCAACATATATTTAAACAACAGCAACACGAAGCCAAATACTGAATCAACAATGACAACAACAGAACAACAATGAAGTTGGTATGACTGGAAAAACAACAACAACAGGATCAACATATAATCAAACAACAACAACACCCAAACCAAATACTGCATCAACAATGACAGCAACAAAACAACAGTGAAGTTGATATGACTGGAAAAACAACAACAGGATCAACATATAATAAAAAAGCAAGAACACCCAAACCAAATACTGAATCAACAATGACAACAACAAAACAACAGTGAAGTTGATATGATTGGAACAACAACAACAGGATCAACATATAATCAAACAACAACACCCAAACCAAATAATTCATCAACAATGACAACAATAAAACAATGACTGGAAAAACAACAACAACAGGATCAACATATAATCAAACAACAACAACACCCAAACCAAATACTGAATCAACAATGACAACAACAAATCAACAGTGAAGTTGATATGACTAGAAAAACAACAACAACAGGATCAACATATAATCAAACACCAAC
Organism: Cyrtodaria siliqua; assembly: GCA_037043455.1. Classification (NCBI taxonomy): domain Eukaryota; kingdom Metazoa; phylum Mollusca; class Bivalvia; order Adapedonta; family Hiatellidae; genus Cyrtodaria; species Cyrtodaria siliqua. The sequence goes on from JAWPHD010003682.1 coordinate 49,851, forward strand.
AACACCCAAACCAAATACTGCATCAACAATGACAACAACAAAACAACAGTGAAGTTGATATGACTGGAACAAGAAATCTGTGGATTCACATGTCTCACCTAACTTAAAAATAAAAAGGTCAATGATACTTAAATGAAAGTTTGTAAACATTTTAGTAATTAAAAACAATCGAGTTTGCCGTTTGCCAAGATGACATTTAATTGCATTTGTTTAAAAAAGAAATGCCATTCTATTAAAAACAAGAAGCCCAAGAGGTCCTGCGGATGCTCTACTGCCTAAAACGGCTCTTATATCAAAAGGTGTCGACATAATATTCCCATCAGTAGTTTTTGACCAAACATTGCAAAAACAACAGGGATAGAATGGCCTTAGATCGCTCACATGGTAATCATGGGCAATACGTCTGCTGTGTCTAGTCTGGCATGGGCATTTTTTAAATTGTCCCATTTTCTTCTATGAATGAAATTTCAAAAAAATGTGGGGGTGGGGTGGGGGTGGGGGGGGGGGGGTGGGGGGTTGAGTGGGGTGTATGTTAACATTCTAAACCTTTCTTAACAAAGGAAAATACAATATGCATTTTTCAACAAATCAAGGGCCATAACCTGTAGTTACTAACTAGATCTAGCTGTTTTTCGAACTTGTCCAAACTTTCATTGATATACCAAGCTTTGCACATCTAGACATCATACTGAGGCTTCCTGCCAAATTTTGTAGAAATCCAACAAGCCATTTAGTAGTAGCGCCGACAAGAAATTTAATGTAAAAATGTCAAAGTGCCATAACTCTGTCATAAATCAGCAAAGTGGAACAAAAGCGTGAAATGCACAACTAGACATCTTGCCGATGCTTCCTGCCAAGTTTCATCAAAATTAGGAGGTGTAGCGCTGACAAGAAATTTAAAAAAAAAAGTTTCAAGGGGCCGTAACTCCATCTAAAATCAAAGAATCGGGAAAAAAATGCAATAGGCACAGCAATGCTTCCTGCTAACACGGCGTTAACACCAAAAAAAATAATAATAAAGTCAGAAAATTAAAAAAATAAATAAAATAAAAAACAAAAAAAAATAATGAAAAAAGGAAAAAAAAGGAAGAAAAAAATAAATCAAATAATCAATGAATAAAAATTAAAACAATTTTTAAAAAAAATAAATAAAATATATCTATTAAAAAATAAATAATTAAATATATATACCAATTATGAAAAAAAAAAGGTCAAAACATCAGGTAAAGTTTGGTAAAGATCAGATGAAAGATGAAAGCCCTATTGTATTTACGTGGAAAAATATAGCATTTTTAACTAAATCAAGGGCCATAACTCCGCTGTTATTGGTCCGATCTGGCTGGTTTTCAAACTTGTGTGAGCTTTCATTGATATTAACAATCTGGTAAAGTTTGGTAAAGATCGGATGAAAAAATGAAGGCCTTTGGCCAGTAGAGCTAAAAATCATCAGCTCCAAAAAGTAGGTCAAGGTCATAGATGAAATCCAGGCATCCAAAAAAAAAGAAGCACTACCAAAAACACAACTATGTCAATAGAATATGTTTTTTTCCAAAGATTAAGCTATACATTAGGTTTAAAACATCTAGTGCATAATTCTAGTTCATGAGAAAGTGATGTTAATTTAACAATTAAAGTTATCTGCCCTTTATTTGGATGGTGAACATTTACATTTGCTTTGTCACGTTGCAATGTACTACTCAAGATACAACTATAAGCAAAGTTTGAAAGGTCTTGGTGCATACAGTTTGTGAAAAAGTGACCTAAACGCCAAAGTTGAAGGTAAAAATTATAAGGTTATCTGCCTTTGCTTGGAGTGTCAAGATCACTTCCACATTTGCTTTGTCACGTTGCGATGTACCACCCATGATACAACTATAAGCAAAGTTTGAAAGGTCTAGTGCATATAGTTTGTGAGAATATGACCTAAACGCAAAACATGAAAGTTGACGCCGCCGCCATCGGAAAAGCAACACATGTATCTTTTTTCTTCAAAATGGTGAGACAAAAATGAAAGCTTATGCAAGCAAACACTTTTGAATTGGTTTTATTAAACTTACTCAGTTAATGCCACTGTCTTACGCCGGGAATCACAGTACACAGACTATGATTAATTGAATTGAATGTTGTTTAACGGCTCATCAACACAATAGTTATCTAGAGATGCCCCAGAGAGAGGGGAAGGAGACATAGGAATCCGGGAACCGTGCCCTACTCTTAAAGACTATTATTAAAATACAGTTTAAAACAATCTTTGCATTTACTCTCTGGTCAAGAAGTTGCAATAACATATACTGAAAGGAAAAAGAAACGCAGGGTGCGTATTTTCGCTATATATTGTATGTTTAAAATGCTACTGCTAATCGAATGGTACAGGGCGACATTAGGTCTGTCCTTTTAGAAAGAAGGTTTAAACAGCACTGAACACACCAATGGTTACCCCTTTAAAGTTTCATTATCGTCAGAATGCGCATTTGGCTCAAGCAGGTGAGCAAACTTAGGCTTTAAATGTTGCGATCACTTAACATTAAATACAGTACTGAACTGGCTCAATTTTTCAAAGAGGAACTTCAGCATTTATGAATTTCTTGTTACAACGTGCACTGTGATTAAAACGTCTACAACATCCCATTTGTGTCCTTTCTCTAACTAACTGCACTTTTTTTTTTACAAAACATCTTGGGATTTCCTTGGAATATATATGGAATTAAGAGTGCAGTATATGCAATATATAGCGGAAATACGCACCCTGCGTTTCTTTTTCCTTTCAGTATACATGTAACAGCCAGTCAAACGTCTGGTTATTTATATCTATGTTTAATTACGCGAACGCTAGTCTAGACAAGAAATCTGTACTGGCCATCTGAAGTTCGTAATGTCCACTATGTGATGTTCTCTGCAATTACAACAAAATTACCAACATCTGAGACCCCAACTCAATGGTATTGTCCACTGACTGCCACTCAATGGTATTGACCCCTGACTGCCACTCAAGGGTATTGACCGCTGATTGCCCGCTGATTGCCAATCTAGGGTATTGACCGCTGCCTGCCACTCATGGGTATTGACTGCTGCCACTCATGGGTATTGACCACTGACTGCCACTCAAGGGTATTCACCGCTGCCTGCCACTCAAGGGTATTGACCGCTGTCAGCCACTCAAGGGTATTGACCGCTGCCTGCCACTCAAGGGTATTGACCGCTGCCTGCCACTCAATGGTATTGACCGATGCCTGCCACTTAAGGGTATTGACCGCTGCCTACCACTCAATGGTATTGACCGCAGCCTGCCACTCAATGGTATTGACCGCCGCCTGCCACTCAATGGTATTGACCGCCACCTGCCACGCAATGTATTGACCGCTGCCTTGCCACCCAATGGTATTGACCGCACCTGCCACCAAAGGTATTGTCCGGTGCCCGCCAACCAATGGTATTGACCGCTGTCTGCCACCAAATGGTATTGACCGCTGCCTGCCACTCAATGGTATTGACAACTGCCTGCCACCCAATGGTATTGACTGCTGCCTGTCACTCAATGGTATTGACCGCACCTGCCACCAAATGTATTGTCCGCTGCCCGCCAACCAATGGTATTGACCGCTGTCTGCCACCAAATGGTATTGCCCGCTGCCTGCAACCCAATGGTATTGACCGCTGCCTGCCACCCAATGGTATTGACCGCTGCCTGCAACTCAGTGGTATTGACCGCTGCCTGCCACTCAATGGTATTGACCGCTGCCTGAAACTCAATGGTGTTGACCGCCGACTGCCACCAAATGGTGTTGGCCGCTGCCTGCCACCCAATGGTAAATGGTATTGACAGCTGCCTGCCACCCAATGGTATTGACCACCGCCTGCCACCAAATGGTATTGACCAATGACTGCCACCCAATGGTATTGACCGCTGCCTGCAACTCAATGGTATTGATCGCTGCCTGCCACTCAATGGTATTGACCGCCGCCTGAAACTCAATGGTGTTGACCGCCGACTGCCACCAAATGGTGTTGGCCGCTGCCTGCCCCCCAATGGTAAATGGTATTGACCGCTGCCTGCCACCCAATGGTATTGACCACCGCCTGCCACCAAATGGTATTGACCAATGACTGCCACCCAATGGTATTGACCGCTGCCTGCAACTCAATGGTATTGACCGCTGCCTGCCACTCAATGGTATTGACCGCTGCCTGAAACTCAATGGTGTTGACCGCCGACTGCCACCAAATGGTGTTGGCCGCTGCCTGCCCCCCAATGGTAAATGGTATTGACCGCTGCCTGCCACCCAATGGTATTGACCACCGCCTGCCACCAAATGGTATTGACCAATGACTGCCACCCAATGGTATTTACCGCTGCCTGCCACTCAATGGGTATTGACCGCTGCCTGCCACCCAATGGTATTGAAAGCTGCCTGCCACCCAATGTTATTGACCGCTGCCTGCCACCCAATGATATTGACCGCTGCCTGCAACTCAATGGTACTGACCGCTGCCGGCCACTCAATGGTATTGACCGCTGCCCGCCACCCTATGGTATTGACCGCTGCCTGCCAACCAATGGCATTGAACGCTGCCTACCCCCAATGGTATTGACCGCTGCCTACAACCCAATAGTAATGTCCTCTGCCTGCCACCCAATGGTATTGACCGCTGCCTGCCACCCATTGGTATTGACCGCTGCCTGCCACCCAATGGTATTGACCGCTGCCTGAAACTCAATGGTATCGACCACTGCCCACCACTCAATGGTATTTACTTAGACTGGTATTTACTTATACAATTCAATACATTTACTTATACAGTCCAATGGTAATTACTTATACAGTTGAATCGTATTTACTTGTACAGTGGTATTTACTGCTACAATTCAATGGTATTTACTGATACAATTCCTTGGTATTTACTTATACAGTTAAATGGCATTTACTTATACAGTTCAATTGTATTTACTTATACAAGTCAATGGTATTGACTTATACAAGTCAATGGTATTTACTTATACAAGTCAATGGTATTTACTTATAGTGGTATTTACTTATACAATTCAATGCTATTTACTAATACAATTCAATGGTATTTACTTATACAATTCAATGGTATGTACTTATACAAGCCAATGGTATTTACTTATACAAGCCAATGGTATTTACTTATACAAGCCGATGGTATTTACTTACACAAGTCAATGGTATTTACTTACAGAATTCAATGGTATTTACTGATACAGTTCAATGGTATTTACGTAAACAGTTCAATTGTATATGCATATACAGTTCAATGGTATTTACTTATATGGTTCAATGGTATTTACTTATACAGGTCAATGGTATTTACTTATTTATTGATACAGTTCCACGGCATTTTCTTATACAGTTCAGTGGTATTTACTTATACAATTCAATGGTATTTCAATGGTATTTACATATACAGTTCAATGGTATTTACTTATACAGTTAAATGGTATTTACATATACAGTTCAATGGTATTTACTTATACAGTTCAATGGTATTGACTTGTACAGTGGTATTTACTTATACTGTTCAATGGTATTTACTTAAAAAGTTTAATGGTATTTACTTATAGAAGTCAATGGTATTTACTTATAGTGGTATTTACTTATACAATTCAATGGTATATACTTATACAATTCAATGGTATTTACTTAAAAAGTTTAATGGTATTTACTTATACAAGTCAATGGTATTTACTTATAGTGGTACTTACTTATACAGTTCAATGGTACATGTATTTACTTATACAATTCAATTGTATTTATTTAAACAGTTCAGTGGTATTTACATATACCGTTCAATGGTACTTATACAAGTCAATGGTATTTACTTATACAGTGGTATTTACTTATACAATTCAATGGTATTTACTGATACAATTCAATGGTATTTACGTATACAATTCAATTGTATTTCCTGATACAATTCAATGGTATTTACATATACAATTCAATGGTATTGACTGGTACAATTCAATGGTATTGACTCATACAATTCAATGGTATTTTCTTAAACAATTCAATGGTATTTACTTAAACAATTCAATGGTATTTACTTATAAAAGTCAATGGTATTTACTTATACAAGACAATGGTATTTACTTATAGTGGTATTTACTTATACAATTCAATGGTATTTACTTATACAATTCAATTATATTTACTTATACAATTCAGTGGCATTTCAATGGTATTTACTGATACAGTTGAATGATATTTACTTATACTGTTCAATGGTATTTACTTACACGATTCAGTGGTATTTACTTATATAATTCAATGGTATTTACTTATACAGTTCAATGGTATTTACTTATACAAGTCAATGGTATTTACCTATACAAGTCAATGCTATTTACTTATACAATTGAATGGTATTTACTTATACAATTCAATTATATTTACTTATACAATTCAATGGCATTTCAATGGTATTTGGTGATACAGTTCAATGGTGTTTGCTTATAATGTTCAATGGTATTTACTTACACAATTCAATGGTATTTACTTATACAATTCAATGGTATTTATTTATACATTTCAATGGAATTTACTTATACAGTTCAATGGTATTTACTTATACAATTAAATGGTATTGACTTATACAATTCAATGGTATTTACTTATACCATTTAATGATATTTACTGATCCAATTCAATGGTATATACTTAAACAGTCAACATGGTCAATGTTTTTTACTTATACAGTTCAATGATATTTACTTATACAATTCAATAGTATTTACTTATACAATTCAATAATATTTACTTATACAATTCAATGGTATTTACTTATACATTTCAATGGAATTTACTTATACAGTTCAATGGTATTTACTTTTACAATTAAATGATATTGACTTATACAATTTAATGGTATTTACTTATACAGTTCAGTGGTATTTACTTATACAATTCAATGGTATTTCAATGGTATTTACATATACAGTTCAATGGTATTTACTTATACAGTTCAATGGTATTGACTTGTACAGTGGTATTTACTTATACAGTTCAATGGTATTTACTTAAAAAGTTTAATGGTATTTACTTATACAAGTCAATGGTATTTACTTATAGTGGTATTTACTTATACAATTCAATGGTATATACTTATACAATTCAATGCTATTTACTTAAACAATTCACTGGTACTTACTTATACAGTTCAATGGTACATGTATTTACTTATACAATTCAATTGTATTTATTTAAACAGTTCAGTGGTATTAACATATACCGTTCAATGGTACTTATACAAGTCAATGGTATTTACTTATACAGTGGTATTTACTTATACAATTCAATGGTATTTACTTAAACAATTCAATGGTATTTACTTATAAAAGTCAATGGTATTTACTTATACAAGACAGTGGTATTTACTTATAGTGGTATTTACTTATACAATTCAATGGTACTTACTTATACAATTCAATTATATTTACTTATACAATTCAGTGGCATTTCAATGGTATTTACTGATACAGTTGAATGATATTTACTTATACTGTTCAATGGTATTTACTTACACGATTCAGTGGTATTTACTTATATAATTCAATGGTATTTACTTATACAATTCAATGGTATTTACTTATACAGTTCAATGGTATTTACTTATACAAGTCAATGGTATTTACTTATACAAGTCAATGCTATTTACTTATACAATTGAATGGTATTTACTTATACAATTCAATTATATTTACTTATACAATTCAATGGCATTTCAATGGTATTTGGTGATACAGTTCAATGGTGTTTGCTTATAATGTTCAATGGTATTTCCTTACACAATTCAATGGTATTTACTTATACAATTCAATGGTATTTACTTATACATTTCAATGGAATTTACTTATACAGTTCAATGGTATTTACTTATACAATTAAATGGTATTGACTTATACAATTCAATGGTATTTACTTATACCATTTAATGATATTTACTGATCCAATTCAATGGTATATACTTAAACAGTCAACATGGTCAATGTTTTTTATTTATACAGTTCAATGATATTTACTTATACAATTCAATAGTATTTACTTATACAATTGAATAATATTTACTTATACAATTCAATGGTTTTATTACTTATACATTTCAATGGAATTTACTTATACAAGTCAATGGTATTTACTTATACAAGTCAATGCTATTTACTTATACAATTTAATGGTATTTACTTATACAGTTCAGTGGTATTTACTTATACAATTGAATGGTATTTCAATGGTATTTACATATACAGTTCAATGGTATTTACTTATACAGTTAAATGGTATTTACATATACAGTTCAATGGTATTTACTGATACAGTTGAATGATATTTACTTATACTGTTCAATGGTATTTACTTACACGATTCAGTGGTATTTACTTATATAATTCAATGGTATTTACTTATACAGTTCAATGGTATTTACTTATACAAGTCAATGGTATTTACCTATACAAGTCAATGCTATTTACTTATACAATTGAATGGTATTTACTTATACAATTCAATTATATTTACTTATACAATTCAATGGCATTTCAATGGTATTTGGTGATACAGTTCAATGGTGTTTGCTTATAATGTTCAATGGTATTTACTTACACAATTCAATGGTATTTACTTATACAATTCAATGGTATTTATTTATACATTTCAATGGAATTTACTTATACAGTTCAATGGTATTTACTTATACAATTAAATGGTATTGACTTATACAATTCAATGGTATTTACTTATACCATTTAATGATATTTACTGATCCAATTCAATGGTATATACTTAAACAGTCAACATGGTCAATGTTTTTTACTTATACAGTTCAATGATATTTACTTATACAATTCAATAGTATTTACTTATACAATTCAATAATATTTACTTATACAATTCAATGGTATTTACTTTTACATTTCAATGGAATTTACTTATACAGTTCAATGGTATTTACTTTTACAATTAAATGATATTGACTTATACAATTTAATGGTATTTACTTATACAGTTCAGTGGTATTTACTTATACAATTCAATGGTATTTCAATGGTATTTACATATACAGTTCAATGGTATTTACTTATACAGTTCAATGGTATTGACTTGTACAGTGGTATTTACTTATACAGTTCAATGGTATTTACTTAAAAAGTTTAATGGTATTTACTTATACAAGTCAATGGTATTTACTTATAGTGGTATTTACTTATACAATTCAATGGTATATACTTATACAATTCAATGCTATTTACTTAAACAATTCACTGGTACTTACTTATACAGTTCAATGGTACATGTATTTACTTATACAATTCAATTGTATTTATTTAAACAGTTCAGTGGTATTAACATATACCGTTCAATGGTACTTATACAAGTCAATGGTATTTACTTATACAGTGGTATTTACTTATACAATTCAATGGTATTTACTTAAACAATTCAATGGTATTTACTTATAAAAGTCAATGGTATTTACTTATACAAGACAGTGGTATTTACTTATAGTGGTATTTACTTATACAATTCAATGGTACTTACTTATACAATTCAATTATATTTACTTATACAATTCAGTGGCATTTCAATGGTATTTACTGATACAGTTGAATGATATTTACTTATACTGTTCAATGGTATTTACTTACACGATTCAGTGGTATTTACTTATATAATTCAATGGTATTTACTTATACAATTCAATGGTATTTACTTATACAGTTCAATGGTATTTACTTATACAAGTCAATGGTATTTACTTATACAAGTCAATGCTATTTACTTATACAATTGAATGGTATTTACTTATACAATTCAATTATATTTACTTATACAATTCAATGGCATTTCAATGGTATTTGGTGATACAGTTCAATGGTGTTTGCTTATAATGTTCAATGGTATTTCCTTACACAATTCAATGGTATTTACTTATACAATTCAATGGTATTTACTTATACATTTCAATGGAATTTACTTATACAGTTCAATGGTATTTACTTATACAATTAAATGGTATTGACTTATACAATTCAATGGTATTTACTTATACCATTTAATGATATTTACTGATCCAATTCAATGGTATATACTTAAACAGTCAACATGGTCAATGTTTTTTATTTATACAGTTCAATGATATTTACTTATACAATTCAATAGTATTTACTTATACAATTGAATAATATTTACTTATACAATTCAATGGTTTTATTACTTATACATTTCAATGGAATTTACTTATACAAGTCAATGGTATTTACTTATACAAGTCAATGCTATTTACTTATACAATTTAATGGTATTTACTTATACAGTTCAGTGGTATTTACTTATACAATTGAATGGTATTTCAATGGTATTTACATATACAGTTCAATGGTATTTACTTATACAGTTAAATGGTATTTACATATACAGTTCAATGGTATTTACTTATACAGTTCAATGGTATTGACTTGTACAGTGGTATTTACTTATACAGTTCAATGGTATTTACTTAATAGTTTAATGGTATTTACTTATACAAGTCAATGGTATTTACTTATAGTGGTATTTACTTATACAATTCAATGGTATATACTTATACAATTCAATGCTATTTACTTAAACAATTCACTGGTACTTACTTATACAGTTCAATGGTACAGGTATTTACTTATACAATTCAATTGTATTTATTTAAACAGTTCAGTGGTATTTACATATACCGTTCAATGGTACTTATACAAGTCAATGGTATTTACTTATACAGTGGTATTTACTTATACAATTCAATGGTATTTACTGATACAATTCAATGGTATTTACGTATACAATTCAATTGTATTTCCTGATACAATTCAATTGTATTTACATATACAATTCAATGGTATTGACTGGTACAATTCAATGGTATTGACTCATACAATTCAATGGTATTTTCTTAAACAATTCAATGGTATTTACTTAAAACAATTCAATGGTATTTACTTATAAAAGTCAATGGTATTTACTTATACAAGACAATGGTATTTACTTATAGTGGTATTTACTTATACAATTCAATGGTATTTACTTATACAATTCAATTATATTTACTTATACAATTCAGTGGCATTTCAATGGTATTTACTGATACAGTTGAATGATATTTACTTATACTGTTCAATGGTATTTACTTACACGATTCAGTGGTATTTACTTATATAATTCAATGGTATTTACTTATACAGTTCAATGGTATTTACTTATACAAGTCAATGGTATTTACTTATACAAGTCAATGCTATTTACTTATACAATTGAATGGTATTTACTTATACAATTCAATTATGTTTACTTATACAATTCAATGGCATTTTAATGGTATTTGGTGATACAGTTCAATGGTGTTTGCTTATAATGTTCAATGGTATTTACTTACACAATTCAATGGTATTTACTTATACAATTCAATGGTATTTACTTATACATTTCAATGGAATTTACTTATACAGTTCAATGGTATTTACTTATACAATTAAATGGTATTGACTTATACAATTCAATGGTATTTACTTATACCATTTAATGATATTTACTGATCCAATTCAATGGTATATACTTAAACAGTCAACATGGTCAATGTTTTTTACTTATACAGTTCAATGATATTTACTTATACAATTCAATAGTATTTACTTATACAATTCAATAATATTTACTTATACAATTCAATGGTATTTACTTATACATTTCAATGGAATTTACTTATACAGTTCAATGGTATTTACTTTTACAATTAAATGATATTGACTTATACAATTTAATGGTATTTACTTATACTGTTCAGTGGTATTTACTTATACAATTCAATGGTATTTCAATGGTATTTACATATACAGTTCAATGGTATTTACTTATACAGTTAAATGGTATTTACATATACAGTTCAATGGTATTTACTTATACAGTTCAATGGTATTGACTTGTACAGTGGTATTTACTTATACAGTTCAATGGTATTTACTTAAAAAGTTTAATGGTATTTACTTATACAAGTCAATGGTATTTACTTATAGTGGTATTTACTTATACAATTCAATGGTATATACTTATACAATTCAATGCTATTTACTTAAACAATTCACTGGTACTTACTTATACAGTTCAATGGTACATGTATTTACTTATACAATTCAATTGTATTTATTTAAACAGTTCAGTGGTATTTACATATACCGTTCAATGGTACTTATACAAGTCAATGGTATTTACTTATACAGTGGTATTTACTTATACAATTCAATGGTATTTACTGATACAATTCAATGGTATTTACGTATACAATTCAATTGTATTTCCTGATACAATTCAATGGTATTTACATATACAATTCAATGGTATTGACTGGTACAATTCTATGGTATTGACTCATACAATTCAATGGTATTTTCTTAAACAATTCAATGGTATTTACTTAAACAATTCAATGGTATTTACTTATAAAAGTCAATGGTATTTACTTATACAAGACAATGGTATTTACTTATAGTGGTATTTACTTATACAATTCAATGGTATTTACTTATACAATTCAATTATATTTACTTATACAATTCAGTGGCATTTCAATGGTATTTACTGATACAGTTGAATGATATTTACTTATACTGTTCAATGGTATTTACTTACACGATTCAGTGGTATTTACTTATATAATTCAATGGTATTTACTTATACAATTCAATAGTATTTACTTATACAGTTCAATGGTATTTACTTATACAAGTCAATGGTATTTACTTATACAAGTCAATGCTATTTACTTATACAATTGAATGGTATTTACTTATACAATTCAATTATATTTACTTATACAATTCAATGGCATTTCAATGGTATTTGGTGATACAGTTCAATGGTGTTTGCTTATAATGTTCAATGGTATTTACTTACACAATTCAATGGTATTTACTTATACAATTCAATGGTATTTACTTATACATTTCAATGGAATTTACTTATACAGTTCAATGGTATTTACTTATACAATTAAATGGTATTGACTTATACAATTCAATGGTATTTACTTATACCATTTAATGATATTTACTGATCCAATTCAATGGTATATACTTAAACAGTCAACATGGTCAATGTTATTTACTTATACAGTTCAATGATATTTACTTATACAATTCAATAGTATTTACTTATACAATTCAATAATATTTACTTATACAATTCAATGGTATTTACTTATACATTTCAATGGAATTTACTTATACAGTTCAATGGTATTTACTTTTACAATTAAATGATATTGACTTATACAATTTAATGGTATTTACTTATACCATTAAATGATATTTACTGATCCAATTTAATGGTATATACTTAAACAGTCAACATGGTCAATGTTATTTACTTATACAGTTCAATGATATTTACTTATACAATTCAATAGTATTTACTTATACAATTCAATAATATTTACTTATACAATTTAATGGCATTTCAATGGTATTTGCTGATACAGTTCAATGGTATTTACTTATACTGTTCAATGGTATTTACTAACACAGTTCAATGGTATTTACTTATACAATTCAATGGTATTTACTGATACATTTCAATGGTATTTACTTATGCATTTCAATGGTATTTACTGATGCAATTCACTGGTATTTACTTATGCAATTCAATGGTATTTACTTATCCAATTCAATGGTATTTACTTATCCAATCCAATGGTATTTACGTATACAATTCAATGGTATTGACTGATACAATTCAATAGTATTTACTGATACAATTCAATGGTATTTACTTATACAAATCAATGGTATTTACTTATACAGTTCAATGGTATTTACTTATAAAAGTCAATGGTATTTACTTATACAAGTCAATGATATTTACTTATAGTGGTATTTACTTATACAATTCAATGGTATTTACTGATACGATTCAGTTATATTTACTTCTACAATTCATTGGCATTTCAATGGTATTTACTGATACAGTTAAATGGTATTTACTTATACAATTCAGTGGTATTTACTTATACAATTCGGTGGTATTAACTTATACAATTCAATGGTATTTACTTATACAGTTCAATGGTATTTACTTATACAATTCAATGGTATTTACGGATACAATTCAATGATACAATTCAATAACATTTACGTATACAATTCAATGGTATTAACTTATACAATTCAATGGTATTACATTATACAATTCAATGTTATTAACTTATACAATTCAATGGTATTAACTTATACAATTCAATGGTATTAACTTATACAATTCAATGGTATTTACTGATACAATTCAATGGTATTTACTTATACAATTCAATGGTATATAAAGTTGCTCAACTCATTCCCCCAATAACCAAGAGATTGTCCATACTCAGTTAACTCTTTAAGGACATCCATATTTACGGTAATAAATGGATCTTAAATTGCGATATTGAACTATTTTTCTAGGGTAACACCATAACCCGCATTATAGCAGTAGGTTCAATATACCACACCTTTTGCATACACGGATAACACTACAATAACAAGAAATCTGTGGATTCACATGTTTCACCTAACGGGGTGCTTGACTTAAAAATAAAAAGGTCAATGATGCTTAAATGAAAGTCTGTAAACATTTTAGTAACTAAAAACAATCGAGTTTGCTGTTTGCTGAGATGACATTTAAGTGCATTTGTTTAAAAAAAAATGCCATTCTATTAAAAACAAGAGGCCCAAAGGGCCTGTGGATGCTCTACTGGCTAACACGGCTCTTTTATCAAGTGTTGTTGACATAAAATTCCCATCAGTAGTTTCTGTAAACATTGCAAAAATAACAGGGATAGAATCGCCTTCGATCACTCACATGGTAATCATGGGCAATAAGTCTGCTGTGTCTAGTCTGGCATGGGCATTTTTTAAATTGTCCCATTTTCTTCTATGAATGAAATTTCATAAAAATTGGTGGTGGTGGTGGGGGTAGGGGTATATTAACATTCTAAACAAATATGGTAAAGATCAGATAAAAAATGAAGTAACTACAGATTTAATAAAGGAAATACAATATGCATTTTTCAACAAATCATAACCTGTCGTTATTAACTAGATCTAGCTGTTTTTCGAACTTGTCCAAACTTTCATTGATATACCAAGCTTTGCACAACTAGACATCATACTGAGGCTTCCTGCCAAATTTTGTAGAAATACAACAAGCCATTTAGGAGTAGTAGCGCCGACAAGAAATTTAATGTCAAAATGTCAAAGTGCCATAACTCTTGTCATAAATCAGCAAATTGGAACAAAAGCATGAAACAAAACCGATGCTTCCTGCCAAGTTTCATCGAAATCCAACAAGGCGTTTAGAAGGAGTAGCGCCGACATGAAATTAAAAAAGAAATGTCAAGGGGCCGTAACTCCATCAAAAAACAACGAACCGGAAAAAAAACGCAATAGGCAAAGCAATGCTTCCTGCTAACATGGCGTTAACACCAAAAAAAAATCAAATAAAAAAAAACAAAAAAAAACAACAACAAACAAAAACAAACAAAAAGAACAAAAATTAATAAATCAATGAATAAAAATTAAAAAAAATATATATATATAAAAAAAATGATATATCTATTAAAAAAATAAAAATAAAAATATATACTAATAATGAAAACAAAAAAAAGGCAAAACATCCGGTAAAGTTTGGTAAAGATCAGATGAAAACTGAAAGCCTATTGTATTTACGGGGCAAAATATAGCATTTTTAACTAAATCAAGGGCCATAACTCCGCTGTTATTGGTCCGATCTGGCTTTTCGAACTTGTGCGAGCTTTCATTGATATTAACAATCTGGGAAAGTTTGGTAAAGTTCGGATGGAAAATGAAGGCCTTTGGCCAGTAGAGCTAAAAATCATCAGCTCCAACAAGTAGGTCAAGGTCATACATGAAATCCAGGCATCCAAAAAAAAGATGCACTACCAAAGACACAACTTTGTCAAAATAGAATATGTTTTGTTCCCAAATATTAAGCTATAAATTAGGTTTAAAACATCTAGTGCATAATTCTAGTTCATGAGAAAGTGATGTAAATGTAACAATTAAAGTTATCTGCCCTTTGCTTGGATGGTGAAGGTCACATCTACATTTGCTTTGTCACATTGCAATGTACCACTCAAGATACAACTATAAGCAAAGTTTGAAAAGTCTTAGTGCATACAGTTTGTGAAAAAGTGACCTAAACGCCAATGTTGAAGGTAAACATTATAAGATTATCTGCCCTTGCTTAGAGGGTCAAGGTCATTTCCACATTTGCTTTGTCACGTTGCGATGTACCACTCAAGATACAACTATAAGCAAAATTGAAAGGTCTAGTGCATACAGTTTGTGAAAAAGTGACCTAAACGCAAAAGTTGAACCTAAAAATTATTAAGTTATCTGCCCTTTGCTTGGAGGGTCAAGGTCACTTCCCCATTTGCTTTGTCACGTTGCCATATACCACCCAAGATACAACTATAAGCAAAGTTTGAAAGGTCTACTGCATACAGTTTGTGAAAAAGTGACCTAAACGCAAAAGTTGAACCTAAAATTTAGTAAGTTATCTGCCCTTTGCTTCGAGTGTCAAGGTCACTTTCACATTTGCTTTGTCACGTTGCGATGTACCACCAATGATACAACTATAAGCAAAGTTTGAAAGGTCTAGTGCATATAGTTTGTGAGAATATGACCTAACGCAAAACTTGAATGTTGACGCCGCCGCCGGAAAAGCAACACCTATGTCTCTTTTTTTCTTCAAAAAGGCGAGACAAAAACAACAACAACAGGATCAACAAATAATCAAGGAACAACACCCAAACCAAATACTGAATCAACCATGACAACAACAAAACAACAGTGAAGTTTATACGACTGGAACAACAAATACAGGATCAACAAATAATCAAGGAACAACACCCAAACCAAATACTGAATCAACCATGACAACAACAAAACAACAGTGAAGTTTATACGACTGGAACAACAAATACAGGATCAACATATAATCAAACATAACACCATCCATACCAAATACTGCATCAAAAATGACAAAAACAAAACAACAGTGAAAGTTGATATGACTGGAAAAAACAACAACAACAACACCCAAACCAAATACTGCATCAACAATGACAGCAACAAAATAACAGTGAAGTTGATTTGACTGGAAAAACAAGAGGCCCAAGAGGGCCTGTGGACGCTCTACTGGCTAATATGGCTCTTATGACATCAATGAAGCGAGTGACTATCGTCTTAAAGAGGCAAAATATAGCATTTTTAACTAAATCAAGAGCCATAACTCCGCCATTAATGGTCCGATCTGGCTGATTTTCCAAGTTGGCCATTAGAGATAATAAAATAAAATAAAAAATAAAATAAAAACTAATAAAAAAAATAATTAAGAAATTAAAAAATTTAAAACAAGCATTGATGTAAAACTGTCACTCCCGGGGCAGGGCCAGATTGAACAAAATTGGTAAAGGATCATAAGCTTATAGCAACAGCAAAATATTAAACCTCTAGCTCTTGCAGTTTTCAGAGAAGAAGATTTTTTCAGTTTTTCCCTATTCATGTCTATGTAAAACATGTGACCCTTGGGGCGGGGCCAAATGTGACCCCAGGGTCACCATTTGAACAAACTTGGTAGAGGACCACAAGCTTATAGCAAATGCAAAATATTAAACCTCTGGCTCTTGCAGTTTCAGAGAAGAAGATTTTTTAAGTTTTTCCCTATATATCTATATGAAAAACATGAAAACCTCAATATACAAACTTTGGACCCCCGGGGCACGGCCATTTTTGACCCCGGGGACTTTATTTGAACACAATTGATAGTCTATGCGTTGTCGATCATTTTAAAATAAAAACTGTTGAAATCTGTCCGGTGGTTCTGGAGAAGAAGATTTTTTAAGGTTTCGACCATATATGGTAATGGCAGCCATCTTGGATGTAGCGCTGACTTAATTTTAACAAATCTAAAAAACATTCATCAAAGGATCATCCGTGTGAAGTTTGGTCAAAATTAGCCAAGTGGTTTGTGAGGAGAAGTCGTTTGAAGAAAAGTTAACTGACGACAGACGGACGGACGGACGGACGACGGACGACGGAAGACGGACAACACACCATCCCAACAACTATATATAACAACTACAACAACAGGATCAACATATAATGAAACAAGAGCTGTCGGAGAACAGCGCAGCTCGACTATTTGATTTTTAAAGAAATGTGTGGTCGAACATAGCTAAGTGGAAGAATTGACCAAACACCACAGAAATATTTAAAACAAGAGGCCCAAGAGGGCCTGTGGACGCTCTACTGGCTAAAACAGCTCTTATAGATTTAGATAGATATAGCTCTCTTCTCCTATAGATTTAACAAAGGAAAATACAATATAGCATTTTTCAACAAATCAAGGGCCATAACTCTGTTATTACTAACAAGATCTAGCTGGTTTTCAAAATTGTCCAAGATTTCATTGATATACCGCGCTTTGCACAACTAGACATCATACTGAGGCTTCCTGCCAAATTTTGTAGTAATCCAACAAGCCATTTAAGAGGAGTAGCGCCTACAAGAAATTTAAAATAAAAATGTCAAAGGGCCACAACTCCCGTCAAAAATCAGCAAACTGGAACAAAAGCGTGAAATGCACAACTAGACATCTTACCGATGCTTCCTGCCAAGTTTCGTCGAAATTCAACAAGGCATTTAGGATGAGTAGCGCCGACAAGAAATTTTAAAGTAAGTGTCAAGTAATTAAAAAGATAATGAAATTTTTTTAAAAAAAAAACAATAATTCAAATCAATCAATAAAAAAAAAGAAAAAAAAAAAAGGAAAAAATTAAAAAAAATTAAAAAAAAAAAAAAATATAAAAAAAAAAAAAAAAAATTGAAACAATTAAAAAAAATATTAAATATTAAAAAAATGAAATTTAAAAAAAAAAAAAAAAAAAATCAAATTAAAAAAATTTAAAAATTAAAAAGAAATTAAAAAACTGTTACCCCCGGGGCGCGTCCAAATTTGACACCAGGGGCACCATTTGAACAAACTTGGTAGAGGACCATAAGCTGATGCTACATGTAATACATGAGAGCTCTGTGCCATGTGGTTCCAGAGAAGAAGATTTTTTTCAGTTTTTGCCTATACAAGCCTAAGTAAAACTGTGACCCCCAGGGTGGGGCCAAATGTGACCAATGGGTCACCATTTGAACACACTTGGTAGAAGACCATAAGCTTATAGCAAATGCAAAATATTAAACCTCTGGCTCTTGCAGTTCCAGAGAAGAAGATTTTTTTCAGTTTTTCCCTATACAAGCATTTATGTAAAACTGTGACGCCCGGGCCGGGGCCAGATGTGACCCCAGGGTCACCATTTGAACAAAATTGGTAAAGGACCATAAGCTTATAGCAACAGCAAAATATTAAACCTCTGGCTCTTGCAGTTTCAGAGATGAAGATTTTTTCAGTTTTTCCCTATACATGTCTATGTAAAACATGTGACCCTTGGGGCGGGGCCAAATGTGACCCCAGGGTCACCATTTGAACAAACTTGGTAAAGGACCATAAGCTTATAATAAATATAAAATATCAAACCTCTGGCTCTTGTAGTTTCCGAGAAGAATATTTAAAAAAAAAAAATCCTATATGTCTTTAAAAACTGTGACCCTCGGGGCAGGGACAAATTTGACCCTAGGGTCATCATTTGAACAAACTTAGTAGAGGACCTTAAGCTGATGCTACATGTAATAAATGATAGCTCTGTGCCATGTGGTTCCAGAGAAGAAGTTTTTTTCAGTTTTCCCTATACAAGCCTATGTAAAACTGTGACCCCCGGGGTGGGGCCAAATGTGACCCCAGGGTCACCATTTGAACAAACTTGGTAAAGGACCATAAGCTTAAAATAAATGTAAAATATCAAACCTCTGGCTCTTGTAGTTTCCGAGAAGAAGATTTTTAAAAACAAAATCCTATATAAGTCTATGAAAAACTGTGACCCTCGCGGCAGGGACAAATTTGACCCTAGGGTCATCATTTGAACAAACTTAGTAGAGGACCTTAAGCTGATGCTACATGTAATAAATGAGAGCTCTGTGCTATGTGGTTCTAGAGAAGAAGATTTTTTTCAGTTTTCCCTATACAAGCCTATGTAAAACTGTGACCCCCGGGGTGGGGCCAAATGTGACCCCTGGGTCACCATTTGAACAAACTTGTTAGAGGACCACAAGCTTATAGCAAATGCAAAATATTAAACCTCTGGCTCTTGCAGTTTCAGAGAAGAAGATTTTTTAAGTTTTTCCCTATACATGTCTATGTAAAACATGTGACCCTTGAGGCGGGGCCAAATGTGACCCGAGGGTCACCATTCGAACAAACTTGGTAAAGGACCATAAGCTTATAGTAAATGCAAAATATCAAACCTCTGGCTGTTGTAGTTTCAGAGAAGAAGATTTTTTTTTTAAAAAAATCCTATATGTCTATGTAAAACTGTGACCCCCGGGGCGGGGACAAATTTGACCCCAGGGTCAACATTTGAACAAACTTAGTAAAAGACCATAGGCTGATGCTACATGTAATACATGAGAGCTCTGTGCCTTGTGGTTTCAGAGAAGAAGATTTTTTAAAGTTTTTTCCTATATGTCTATATGAAAAACATGCAAAACCTCAATATACAAACTTTGGACCCCCGGGGCACGGCTATTTTTGACCCCGGGGACTTTATTTGAACAATCTTGATAGTCTAGGCGTTGGCGATCATTTTAAAAGAAAAACTGTTGAAATCTGTCCAGCGGTTCTGGAGAAGATTTTTTAAGGTTTCGACCATATATGGTAATGGCAGCCATCTTGGATGTAGCGCTGACCTAATTTTAACAAATCTAAAAAGCATTCATCTAAGGATCATCCATGTGAAGTTTGGTCAAAATTAGCCAAGCGATTTCTGAGGAGAAGTCGTTTGAAGAAAAGTTAACGGACGGACGGACGACGGACGACGGACGGACGACGGAAGACGGACAACACACCATCCCATAAGCTCTGCTGGCCCTTGGCCAGTAGAGCTAAAAAAGAAAGGTGGGGGTGGGGGCAACATAGCTAGCTCTATGTAAGAATTGACAAAAACAACACAGAAACAAATAATTAAAATTAGAGTTTTGAGTGGAGGTGGGGGAGAGGCAGGGGTGGGGTGAGGGTGGGGGAGAGGCAGTGATGGGGGTGAAGGCAATATATATGTGTAAGAAGCTTTGTAAGAATCGACCAAAACATAGCAACATGGCTATGTGTAAGAATTGACCAAAACAACACAGAAATATGTAAAGAAAACAAGAGGTCAATGACCTTGAAGCTCTACTGATAGATTTTGATAGCTATATATATATGATCAGCATACCTGTGAAGTTTCATAAACATCTGTCCAGTAGTTTCAGAGGAGTAGTCGCTACAAGTTGAAGTTTTTACTATATAACTCTAAGTAAACAAAGACGGCCTCTGGCAGCCAAGTTTAATGTCGAATCAAAATAATTTTCGACAAGGTTCAACATCTTGTCATGCTGATCATTGCAGAAAAAGTCCCATATCAATATCACTTACAGTTTTCAAGAAGTAGTCTCTACAAACTTGTTTTTAAAAATCTATGTTTAGCCGTGGCGGCCATCTTGAATTTCCGGCCGACCCAAAAAAATCTGGGATCAATTAGACATCAAGAGCAACATTCCTGTGAAGTTTCATAAAAATTCGTCTAGTAGTTTCAGAGGAGTAGTCGCTACAAGTTTTTACTATATAAATCTATGTAAACAAAGATGGCCGCTAGCAGCCATATTTAAAATCACATCGAAATAAATTTCAACAAGGATCAACATCATGTCATGCTGATCATTTTAGAAAATGTCCCATATCAATATCACTTACAGTTTTCAAGAAGTAGTCGCTACAAATTTAGTTTAAATCTATTTTTAGCCGTGGCGGCCATCTTGAATTTCCGACCAGCCTTTTTTTTAGGATCAACTAGACATCAAGAGCAACATTCCTGTGAAGTTTCATGAACATCCGTCAAGTAGTTTCAGAGGAGTAGTCGCTACAAGTTTTTATTATATAACTCTATGTAAACAAAGATGGCCACTTGCAGCCATGTTTTAACGTCAAATCAAAATAATGTTCGACTAGGAAGTTTTCAAGAAGTAGTCGCAACAAACTTATTTTTTAAAAATCTATTTTTAGCTGTGGTGGCCATCTTGAATTTCCGGTCAACCTGACATTTTGCTAGGATCAATTAGACACCAAAGCAACATTCCTGTGAAGTTTCATGAAAATCCACCAAGTAGTTTCAGAGGAGTAGTCGCTACAAGTTTTTACTATAGCCATGTTTAACGTTGAATCAAAATGATTTTTGACAAGGACCAACATCATGTCATGCTGATCATTTTAGAAAAAGTCTCATATCAATATCACTTATAGTTTTCAAGAAGTAGTCGCTACAAACTTGTATTTTAAAAATCTATTTTTAGCTTTGGCGGCCGTCTTGGATTTCACATCAAAATGAATTTTTGCTAGGATCAACTAGACTTCATGGGCAACATTTCTGTAAAGTTTCATGAATATCCATCCAGTAGTTTCAGAGGAGTAGTCGCTACAAATAAAACTTTACGGACAGACGGACGACGGACACCGCACCATGGCCTACATAAGCTTTCATTTTTTTATTGATACATAAATTTAAAAATCTGATTCTGAAAAAATCGAGTTTCGAGTGGGAGCAGGGACAGGCAGGGGGTGGGGGTGGCAACATATATGTGTAAGAAGCTATGTAAGAATTGACCAAAACACCTAAATATGGAGAATTTTTTTTTTAATTAAAATATTCCAGTTTCGAGGTGGTGGGGTGGGGAAGGGAGGGGAGGGGTGGAGAGGAGGGGCTGTGGGTGGCGAAACATAGCTATGTGTTAGAACTGACCAAAACAACAAAAAATATTTAAACAAGAGGTCAATGACCTTGAAGCTCTACTGATTGATTTTGATTTCAGGAAGTAGTCGCTACAGACTTGTTTTTTGAAAATCTATTTTTAACCGTGGCGGCCATCTTGAATTTCCGGCCGACCTGAAATTTTGCTAAGATCAATAAGACATTAAGAGCAACATTCCTGTGAAGTTTCATGAAAATCCGTCAGGTAGTTTCAAAGAAGTAGTCTCTACAAGTTTTCATTATATAACTCTATGTAAACAAAGCAGCCATGTTTAAGGTCAAATCAAAACGATTTTCGACAAGGACCAACATCATGTCATACTGATCATTTTAGAAAAAGTCCCATATCAATATCTCTTATTGTTTTGAAGAAGTAGTCGCTACAAACTTATTTATTTTAAATCTATTTTTAGCTGTGGCGGCCATCTTGAATTTCCGGCCGACCTGAAATTTTTCAAGGATCAACTAGACATCAAGTGCAACATTCCTGTGAAGTTTCATGAACATCCGTCAAGTAGTTTCAGAGGAGTAGTCGCTACAAGTTTTTACTATATAACTCTATGTAACCAAAGATGGCCACTGGCAGCCATGTTTAACGTCGAATCAAAATAATTTTCCACAAGGATCTACATCATGTCATGCTGATCGTTTTAGAAAAAGTCCCATATCAATATCACTTATAGTTTTCAAGAAGTAGTCGCTACAAACTTATTTTTTAAAAATCTATTTTTAGCTGTGACGGCCATCTTGAATTTCCGGCCGACCTGAAATTTTGATAGGATCAATAAGACATCAAGAGCAACATTCCTGTAAAGTTTCATGACAATCCGCCAAGTAGTTTCAGAGGAGTAGTCGCTACAAGTTTTTACTATATAACTCTATGTAAACAAAAATGGCCGCTGGCAGCCATGTTTAACGTTGAATCAAAACGATTTTTGACTAGGATCAACATCATGTAATGCTGATCATTTTAGAAAAAGTCCCATATCAATATCACTTATAGTTTTCAAGAAGTAGTCGCTACAAACTTATTTTTTAAGAATCTATTTTTAGCTGTGACGGCCATCTTGAATTTCCGGCCGACCTGAAATTTTTCTAGGATCAATTAGACATCAAGAGCAACATTCCTGTAAAGTTTCATGACAATCCGCCAAGCAGTTTCAGAGAAGTAGTCGCTACAAGTTTTTACTATATAACTCTATGTAAACAAAGATGGCCGCTGGCAGCCATGTTTAACGTTGAATCAAAACGATTTTTGACTAGGATCAACATCATGTCATGCTGATCATTTTAGAAAAAGTCCCATATCAATATCACTTATAGTTTTCAAGAAGAAGTCGCTACAAACTTGTAGTTTTAAAACTCTATTTTAGCTTTGGCGGCCATCTTGGATTTCACATCAACATGAATTTTTGCTAGGATCAACTAGACTTTATGGGCAACATTTCTGTAAAGTTTCATGAATATCCATCCAGTAGTTTCAGCTGTGAAGTCGCTACAAATAAAAGTTTACGGACAGACAGACGGACAGACGGACAGACGGACAGACGGACGGACGACGGACGCCGCACCACGGCATAAGCTCCGCTGATCTCTGATCAGTTGAGCTAAAAATCAAGTTTCGAGTGAGGGTGGGGAGAGGCAGGGGGTGGGGGGGAATTAGGGCAACATATTTGTGTAAGAAGCTATGTAAGAATTGACCAAAACAACACAGAAATAGGAAAAAAAATAAATAAAAAATATTCCAGTTTCGAGGTGGGGTGGGTGGTGCGGAGGCATGATGGTGGTGGGGGTGTTGGGGGTGGCCACATATGTGTAAGAAGCTATGTGTAAGAATTGACTAAAACAACACAGAAATATGTAAAAAAAAAAAAAAAATGGGTGTCGAGTGGGGTGGTGGTGGAGGGAGTGGGGGCGGGGGGGGGGGGGGGGAGGAGGAGGGAGCCCATGCTCCAATATGCGTGAAGTATGAAGAAGATGCATAATGCTATAAGAAATCCCAAACCAAAATTATACATATATACATGCTTACATCAAACCTAGATCTGCCTTTATTGCACATTTTATGGGCCATCCAATTTGGGTTCCATGGGAGCCCAGAATTTGCAGAATACAAAATTACTTACCAATTCCCAAATTTAGTTCAGCTAGGACTAGAAATGTAAGAGATATAGACTTGTAAACACAGCTTACACGCAAAATTTGATGTGAAATAGACACATTTTAAGGGCTGTCAGAATTTGGGTTCCATGGGAGCCTCTGGCTCCCATGGAACCCAAATTCTGACAGCCCTTAAAATGTTACAGGAACCAAAATTACTTAATCAGCCCTTAAGATAATGCTATAAGGAAGCTAATGGCCAAATTTTGTTGTGCTAGGGTAAGAAATGTAAGAGATATAGACTTGTAAACACAGCTTACATGCAAAATTTGATGTGAAATGGGACACATTTTATGGGCCATCATAATTTGGGTTCCATGGGAGCCCATGGATTACAGGAACCAAAATTGCTTATGCAGCCCTTAAGATGATGCTATAAGAAAGCCCATGGCCAAATTTGGTTGTGCTAGGATAAGAAATGTAAGAGATATAGACTTGTAAACACAGCTTACACGCAAACCTTGATGTGGGACGCCGACACCCGACGCCAACGCCGACGCTGAGGTGATTGCATAAGCTCTCTTATTCTTCGAATAGTCGTGCTAAAAATTGAGTTTCAAGTGTGGGGGTGGTGTGGGGTGCAGGGGGAGAGGCAGGGGAAAAAATATATATGTGGAAGAAGGCTATGTGTAAGAATTGACCAAAACAACATAGAAATATGTAAAAAAAAAAAAGATTAAATAAAAATATTCCAGTTTTGAGTGTGTGGATGTGTGTGTGTGGGTGTGGAGGGGTGGAGGGGGAGGTGGAACATGTGTAAGAATTGACCAAAACAAAGAATATGTCAAACAAAAATTATTATTAACAATCCAGTTTTGAGTGGGGGTGGGGTGGGGGAGAGGCATCGGTGGGGGCGGGAGGGCTTGTATGTGTAAGAAGCTATGTAAAAATTGGCCAAAACAACACAGAAATATGTAAAGAAATAAAAATAAAAATATTCCAGTTTTGTGTAAGTGGGTGAGGTGGGGTGTGGGGGTGGGGGGGGAAGGGGGGACATAGCTATTTGTAAGAACTTACAAAAACAAAACAGAAATATGTAAAAATACAAATAAAACAAGAAATCCGTGGAGTCACATGTCTCGCCTAATGGGGCTGGACTTAAAAATAAAAATGTCAATCATGCTTAAATGAAAGTTTGTAAACATTTTAGCAACTAAAAACAATCGAGTTTGCCGTTCGCTGAGATGACATTTAAGTGCATTTGTTTAAAAACAAAATGCCATTCTATTAAAAACAAGAGGCCCAAGAGGGCCTGTGGATGCTCTACTGGCTAAAACGGCTCTTATATCAAGGGTTGCCGACATAAATTTTCCATCAGTAGTTTTTTTGGTGGTGGGTGGGTGGGTTGGGGGGTTATATTTACATTCTAAACAAATATGGTAAAGATCAGATAAAAAAATGAAGTAACTACAGATTTAACATAGGAAAATACATTAGCATTTTTCAACAATCAAGGGCCATAACCTGCCGTTATTAACTAGATCTAGCTGGTTTTCGAACTTGGCAAAATTTCATTTGATATACCATGCTTTGCACATATAGACATCATACTGAGGCTTCCTGCCAAATTTTGTAGAAATCCAACAAGCCATTTATGAGGAGTAGCGCTGACAAAAAAATTAAAGTAAAAATGTCAGAGTGCCATAACTCCAGTCATAAATCAGCAAACTGGAACAAAAGCGCGATATGCATAATTAGACATCTGACCGATGCTTCCTGCCAAGTTTCGTCGAAATGCAACAAGGCGTTTAGGAGGAGTAGCGACGACAAGAAATTAAAAAAAAAAAACGGGAAAAAAAAATGCAATAGGCACAGCAATGTTTCCTGCCAACATGGCATTAACATAAAATATATATAATGAAATAAGAAAATTAAAAAAAAATAATAATAAAAAATTAATTAAAAAAAAAAAAAAAATAAATAAATAAATAAATAAATAAAATAAACAAGAGGGCCATGATGGCCCTATATCGCTCACCTGAGTTAATTTGAACCAATACAAGAGGGCCAAGATGGCCCTAAAGCGATCACCTGAGTACTGGCACATTATCGAACTTCTTTGAAATCTTATGGTCATATACAATCTGTGCAAGTTTGGTTAAGATTGTTCAAGAAATGTGGAAGGGGCGTCCGTGGCCGAGTAGTTAACGTCTCCGACTTGAAATCACTTGCCCCTCACCGCTGTAGGTTCGATCCCTCAGGGGCCTAGGAATCTTTATGTGAGGAAGCTATCCAGCTGGGTTGCGGAACGTCGGTGGTTCTACCCAGGTGCCCGCCCGTGCACGAAAATTGCCCGGAGGGGCACCTGGGATCTTCCTCCACCAATGGAAGCTGGAAAGTCGCCATATGACCTTAGCTGTTGGTGCGACTATAAATACAATTCAATCAAGAAATGTGGGCTCTGTTGGTATATCAACATTGATATAGACAGTTTAAGACACTGACAAAGTTTGGTAAAGATCAAATACAAAATGAAGGTGCTAGAGAGTAACACCTTGGGCAGAGCCAAATGTGACCCCAGGGCTACATGTAACATATGAGAGATGTGTGCTTTGTGTTTTAGAGAGATGATTTTTAAGTTTTTCCCTATACAAGTCTATGTAAAACGTGACCCCTGGGGCGGGGCCAAATGTGAACCCAGGGTCACCATTTGAACGAACTTGGTAAAGGACCAAAAGAGTATAGTAAATGCAAAATATTAAACCTCTGGCTCTTTTAGTTCCAGAGAAGAAGACTTTAATGTGTTTCCTATATAAGTCTATGTAAAACTGTGACCCACGGAGTGTGGTCAAATTTTACCCCAGGGTCACCATTTGAACAAACTTGGTAGAGGACCATAATCTAATAGTAAATGCAAAATATTCAGAGAAGATTGTTTTTTTCCTATATATATAAGTCTATATAAAACTGCGAACCCCGGGGCACGGCCAAGTTTGACACCAGGGTCACCATTTGAACAAACTTGGTAGAGGACCATAAGCTTATAGCAAATGCAAAATATTAAACCTCTGGCTCTTGCAGTTCCAGAGTAGAAGATTTTTTTCAGTTTTTCCCTATACAGGCCTATGTAAAACTGTGAAGTCCAGGGCGGGGCCAAATGTGACACAGGGTCACCATTTGAACAAAATTGGAAGAGGACCATGAGTTTATAGCAAAATCAAAATATTAAACCTCTGGCTCTTGCAGTTCCAGAGAAGAAGAATTTTTCAGTTTTTCCCTATACAGGCCTATGTAAAACTGTGACCCCCGGAGCGGGGCCAAAAGTGACCCAGGGTCACCATTTGAACAAAATTGGTAGAGGACCATAAGCTTATAGTAAATGCAAAATATCAAACGTCTGGCTCTTGTAGTTTCCGAGAAGGTTTTTAATTTTTTTTTCCTATATACGAAGTCTATGTAAAACTGTGACCCCGGGGCGGGGACAAATTTGACCCCAGGGTCCCCATTTGAACAAACTAAGTAGAGGACCATAAGCTGATGCTACATGTTATACATGAGAGCTCCATTCCATGTGGTTCCATGTGGTTCCTTTCAATCCTCCGTGATGCCACTGAGTTCCGTCGGTGTGTTCTTGGGCAAGACACTTTACCTTAGCCTCGTCCGTCGGATGGGGACGTAAACCGGGTGGTCCCGTGTATCGGTCTATCCTCCGAGCAAGTTAAAGAACCATAGGAATCTATTCGATAATAAGAGTAGGGCAGGTTCCCGGATTCCTATGTATCCTTCCCCTCTCTCTGGGGCGGCTCTAAATAACCTATACTGTGTTGATGAGCCGTTAAACAACATTCAATTCAATTCAATTCCATGTGGTTCCAGAGAAGAGTTTTTTCGGATTTTCCCTATACAAGCCTATGTAAAACTGTGACCCCCGGGGCGGGGCCAAATGTGACCCCTGAGTCACCATTTGAACACACTTGGTAGTGGACCATGAGCTTATTACAAAAGCAAAATATTAAACCTCTGGCTCTTGCAGTTCCAGAGAAGAAGATTTTTTTCAGGTTTTCCCTATACAGGCCTATATAAAACTGACCCCCGGGGCGGGGCTAAAAGTGAACCAGGGTCACCATTTGAATAAACTTGGTAAAGGACCATAAGCTTATAGGGGGCACTCCTAAGTTTCGCATGAATGCCCATGGTGTAAATCAGAAAGAAATCAACTAAGCATCTTTTAGGTCCATTGATGGTCTTTATAATAATTATGAAGCACATGTTTGATGTTTTTTTCAGTTTTGATTACTTCTAACTTTATTTTGGTGTATTGGAATATGCATTCTTTGGGTTTTTTGGAGGCTATAAATAGAAAAATGTGAACCAATCAAAAACTTCCTAAAAGTAGTTAAAATGGCTGATTTTCGCTGACGAGGAGATCAGCGTGGAATAACTTTTTAAAATGCCGGACTAGGTATGTAAAATTTAGCATTTCCTGATATGCAAGAGCATTATGAGTGCAGACATGACCCTGATATGTGTAGGAAATTTTTTTATTTTTATTTATTGACATTTGAAATATTGCTAAAATTGCATTTTTAGCATGTTTTAAGGGGTGGGGTAATCTTAAAGAAATGGGACTAAAGTTGTACAGAAAATGCTTTTTGATACTTTTATTTGGTATGGAAACATGGGTAATTTTATTGTCTTCTAAGAAATGTATGACACAATGATGATGTGATTTATTTTTGCTCAAGGATTCAGGCTAAGAGCTTGTCAAGTGTTTGATGATTGAGAAATGTACATTAAACTGTGGAGTGCCCCCTTAAGGGTCAAACCTTTTTTTACTAAAACAGTCAAATGAAGGATTTTTTGTCTGTATTTCAACATATTTTCAAATTTTGTTACCATTCGGTTTGTTTGCGAAGAGAACTACTTCGGTTAGAATGTAATTTGTCGATAAGGCAAACCCGCATTGCTACGAAACCCAGATTATGAACACCTCGGTAAAATATGTATATTGTAATACTCCGCGATGCATCGTATCTTGAGATATCTCGATATATGTCTAATTTATCTTGAGATACTCCATGTTGAGATATCACATTTTATCTTGAGATATCTCAATTTATATTGAGATATTTGTATTGAGATATCTCAATTAATCTCAAGATATCTCAAGATATCTCAAGTTATCTTGAGATAACTGTCTTGAGATATCTTAAGTTGTTTTGAGATAATTATCTTGAGATATCTCAATGTGTCTTGAGTCATTGATATCACAAAATAAATAGAGATATATCTTACAATTTCTCAAGATGTATCGCAACTTATCGTGAGATATCTAATTTGCGATATCTCAAGATCCCATGTGTCTTGCGGTTGGTATATGCAATTTTAGTAGGATTTTCTAAGTCTGAGGTGGGCTTTTTGCCATTTAAAAACTAACCATTGGTGTTATTCTTGGGTTTGCCATAACACTGTTTCAATATATGTACAGTTTGCTCATGGTAACGTCCCATTTAAGTACTGGTTGCTATGGTATTTTGATGTCATAGTAAAATGACGTTAAACATAGAATAGCATGTGGGGTGACGTCATGTCACATGACGTCATTATGTCGTGTCGCGTTAAAATAAAAAAAAATCGCATCAGATAGCGGCTTTATATAAATCGGGTTATAGGAGGCAACTTTTTAGAGAGGAAATGACTTCTGATTGCAAATTTCAGACCTTTTTCATGCTATGGAAAAAAAACAGACCAAAAGAAAAAAGTTTGCAAAAAAGCTGTTAAAAAGGCTATTTCAGTGTTATCTTAAAAAGGTGCTGTTAGGCCAATTTTTGGACAATCGCAATAATACGTATGTCAAGACGTCCGGAATAAATTCGCGAAATGGAAAAAGGGGCGTTTCAATTTTTTTTAACGGACAACTTTCCCTTAAGGGGGCACTCCTCAGTTTCGCATGAATGTCCATGGTGTAAATCAGAAAGAAATCAACTAAGCATCTTTTAGGTCCATTGATGGTCTTTATAATAATTATGAAGCACATGTTTGATGTTTTTTTCAGTTTTGATTACTTCTAACTTTATTTTGGTGTATTGGAATATGCATTCTTTGGGTTTTTTGGAGGCTATAAATAGAAAAATGTGAACCAATCAAAAACTTCCTAAAAGTAGTTAAAATGGCTGATTTTCACTGACGAGGAGATCAGCGTGGAATAACTTTTTAAAATGCCGGACTAGGTATGTAAAATTTAGCATTTCCTGATATGCAAGAGCATTATGAGTGCAGACATGACCCTGATATGTGTAGGAAATTTTTTTATTTTTATTTATTGACATTTGAAATATTGCTAAAATTGCATTTTTAGCATGTTTTAAGGGGTGGGGTAATCTTAAAGAAATGGGACTAAAGTTGTACAGAAAATGCTTTTTGATACTTTTATTTGGTATGGAAACATGGGTAATTTTATTGTCTTCTAAGAAATGTATGACACAATGATGATGTGATTTATTTTTGCTCAAGGATTCAGGCTAAGAGCTTGTCAAGTGTTTGATGATTGAGAAATGTACATTAAACTGTGGAGTGCCCCCTATAGTAAATGCAAAATATCAAACCTCTGGCTCTTAAAAATAATCCTATATAAGTCTATGTAAAACTGTGACCCCTCCCGGGGCGGGGACAAATTTGACCCCAGGGTCACCATTTGAACAAACTTAGTAGAGGACCGTAAGCTGATGCTACATGTAATACATGAGACCTCTGTGCCTTGTGGTTTCAGAGAAGAATATTTTTTAAAGTTTTTTCCTATATATGTCTATGAAAAACATGCAAAATCTCAATATACAAACAGCCATTTTTGACCCCGGGGACTTCATTTGAATAAACTTGATAGTCTAGCTGTTGGCGGTCATATTAAAAGAAAAACTGTCGAAATCTGTCTGGCGGTTCTTGAGAAGAAGATTTTTTAAGGTTTTGACCATATATGGTAATGGCGGCCATCTTGGTTGTCGTGCGGACCTAATTTTAACAAATCTAAAAAGCATTCATCAAAGGATCATCCACGTGAAGTGTGGTAAAAATTGGCCAAGCGGTTTCTGAGGAGAAGTCGTTTGAAACAAAAGTTAACGACGGACGACGACGGACGAAGGACGAAGAGTGATCCAAATAGCTCACCTTTGAGCCTTCGGCTCCTTCGGCTCAGGTGAGCTGAAAAAAAAAAAAAAATATATATATATATCTATTAAAAAAAAATAAAAAAAAAAATATATACTTATAATAATAATAAAAAAAAAAGGCAAAACATCTGGTAAAGTTTGGTAAAGATAAGATGCAAAATGAAAGCCCTATCGGTATTAACGAGGCAAAATATAGCATTTTTAACTCAATCAAGGGCCATAACTCTGCTGTTATAGGTCAGATCTGGCTGGTTTTCGAACTTGTGCGAGCTTTCATTGATATTAACAATCTGGTAAAGTTTGGTAAAGATCGGATGAAAAATGAAGACCTTGGCCAGTAGAGCTAAAAATCATCAGCTCCAAACAGTAGGTCAAGGTCAAGGTCAAGGTATAAGCAAAGTTTGAAAGGTCTAAGTGCATACAGTTTGTGAAAAAGTGACCTAAACGCAAAACTTGAACCTAAAAATTAGCAAGTTATCTGCCCTTTGCTTGGAGGGTCAAGGTCACTTCCACATTTGCTTTGTCACGTTGTGATGTATCACCCATGATACAACTATAAGCAAAGTTTGAAAGGTCTAGTACATAGTGTTTGTGAGAAAATGACCTAAACGCAAAACTTGAATGTTGACGCCGCCGCCGCCGCCGCCGCCGCCGGAAAAGCAACACCTGTCTCTTTTTTTCTTCGAAAAGGCGAGACAAAAATCAATTTCGAGTGCCGTGTGTGTGGAGTGGGGAGACGCAAGGGGTGTGGGGGAGGGGCAAAATATATGTGTAAGAAGCCATGTGTAAGAATTGACCAGAACAACACAGAAATATTAGAATCAAAGGACTGAAGGTCCTGAGAGTCGCCAAGATTGATGAGGTTAAAGGTTTTTAAATATTGAGAAAGTAAGAGTTTTAAAAAAAAAATTTTTTTTTTTACCCCACCCACACAACCAAATATTGGCCGCGATTTTTCAAAAACGGCCTTGCAAAAGACGGCTGCACGGTTGGCTGCCTAATAACTTCCCCTCTGGAAAATAATTTTTAGAAGCAACAACGCCTTGATAAATCTGCTAACATACCAAACAAAGGAAACAGACCGATGATTTTCGAAAAATCGATTTTAGCAATTTTACGGGAGTTTTTCACACAATTCCGTTGGGCCGGGAGGAGAGTTGGAATTCCGTGAGATTTCATCTCACGCCGTGAGGTATAACATGTATGCAATAACTACAATATTTACTGACATTTAGTTCCCAATTTGTTATCTGGGTCACACGTCATGAGCGGCACATCCGGGTAACTCCATTCATGAAATTATATATATGCGTGTTTTATTGCGCATAGTATTTCAGTTCCTTTTTCAAAAAAGACACGTATATACTGTGGTGGGGAGGAGTGTGGTGGGGGCAACATATATGTGACAATTGTTCACAATCAGTAGTTATATTATTCGGTATATATAACGTTCACGTCAATCACCTTATGAAATTAAGTTATCTCGATGCAGTTAGAGGAACTACATTCTCGAAGTGCGTACAGCACCCAATCCGATTTTGTTTGTGTATTAATGCGCATAATATTTCGGTAAACCTACAAAAAATACATGTTTTTACTGTATAGAATTACAATTATTTCATTATTTCACAATCAGTAGTTATATTACTCGGTATACATAACGTTCATGTCAGTCACCTTATCAAATTAAGTTGTATTTGAAGCAGTTAAAGTGGACTACATTGCTTCCAATGGTAAAGCGTCTCACACGTTTTAAAAACTTCCTATTCAGAAATTGTACTATGAACATATACGATAAACATGATTCCGAAGAGTCAAAAATAACAAGAGGTCAATGACCTTGAAGCTCTACTGATTGATTTTGATTTCAGAAAGTAGTCGCTACAGACTTGTTTTTTGAAAATCTATTTTTAACCGTGGCGGCCATCTTGAATTTCCGGCCGACCTGAAATTTTGCTAAGATCAATAAGACATTAAGAGCAACATTCCAGTGAAGTTTCATGAAAATCCGTCAGGTAGTTTCAAAGAAGTAGTCGCTACAAGTTTTCATTATATAACTCTATGTAAACAAAGCAGCCATGTTTAAGTTCAAATCAAAACGATTTTCGACAAGGACCAACATCATGTCATAATGATCATTTTAGTAAAAGTCCCATATCAATATCTCTTATTGTTTTGAAGAAGTAGTCGCTACAAACTTATTTATTTTAAATCTATTTTTAGCTGTGGCGGCCATCTTGAATTTCCGGCCGACCTGAAATTTTTCTAGGATCAACTAGACATCGAGACCAACATTCCTGTGAAGTTTCATGAACATCCGTCAAGTAGTTTCAGAGGAGTAGTCGCTACAAGTTTTTACTATATAACTCTATGTAACCAAAGATGGCCACTGGCAGCCATGTTTAACATCGAATCAAAATAATTTTCCACAAGGATCTACATCATGTCATGCTGATCATTTTAGAAAAAGTCCCATATCAATATCACTTATAGTTTTCAAGAAGTAGTCGCTACAAACTTATTTTTTAAAAATCTATTTTTAGCTGTGACGGCCATCTTGAATTTCCGGCCGACCTGACATTTTGATAGGATCAATTAGACATCAAGAGCAACATTCCTGTAAAGTTTCATGACAATCCGCCAAGTAGTTTCAGAGGAGTAGTCGCTACAAGTTTTTACTATATAACTCTATGTAAACAAAGATGGCCACTGGCAGCCATGTTTAACGTTGAATCAAAACGATTTTTGACTAGGATCAACATAATGTAATGCTGATCATTTTAGAAAAAGTCCCATATCAATATCACTTATAGTTTTCAAGAAGTAGTCGCTACAAACTTATTTTTTAAAAATCTATTTTTAGCTGTGACGGCCATCTTGAATTTCCGGCTGACCTGAAATATTTTTAGGATCAATTAGGCATCAAGAGCAACATTCCTGTAAAATTTCATGACAATCCGCGAAGTAGTTTAAGAGAAGTAGTCGCTACAAGTTTTTAATATATAACTCTATGTAAACAAAGATGGCCGCTGGCAGCCATGTTTAACGTTGAATCAAAACGATTTTTGACTAGGATCAACATCATGTCATGCTGATCATTTAAGAAAAAGTCCCATATCAATATCACTTATAGTTTTCAAGAAGAAGTCGCTACAAACTTGTATTTTAAAACTCTATTTTTAGCTTTGGCGGCCATCTTGGATTTCACATCAACATGAATTTTTGCTAGGATCAACTAGACTTTATGGGCAACATTTCTGTAAAGTTTCATGAATATCCATCAAGTAGTTTCAGCTGTGAAGTCGCTACAAATAAAAGTTTACGGACAGACAGACGGACAGACGGACGGACGGACGACGCACCACGGCATAAGCTCTGCTGATCTCTGATCAGTAGAGCTAAAAATGAAATAAAAATATTCCAGATTCGAGTGTGGGGGGCGGGGAACATAGCTACGTGTAAGAATTTACAAAAACAACACAGAAATACGTAAATAAAAATAAAAATAGAGTTGCAAGTGAAGGGAGGGAGAAGTGGGGGGGGGGGGGGGGGGGGGCGGTGGTGTGGTGGGGGCAACATATATGTGTAAGAATTGACTAAAACATATAATCAAACAACAACAACACCCAAACCAAATACTGCATCAACAGTGACAGCAACAAAACAACAGTGAAGTTGATATGACTGGAAAAACAACAACAACACCATCAATATATAATCAAACAACAATACCCAAACCAAATACTGCATCAACAATGACAACAATAAAACAACAGTGAAGTTGACATGACTGGAAAAACAACAACAACAGGATCAACATATAATCAAACAAAAACAACACCCAAACCAAATACTGTATCAACAATGACAACAACAAAACAACAGTGAAGTTGATATGACTGGAAAAACAACAACAACATTACCATCATAAAACCAAACAACACCCAAACCAAATACTGCATCAACAATGACAACAATAAAACAACAGTGAAGCTGAGATGAAAAAAACAACAACAACAGGATCAACATATAACCAAACAACAACATCCAAAACAAATACTGCATCAACAATGACAGCAACACAACAACAGTGAAGTTGATATGACTGGAAAAACAACAACAACAGGATCAACATATAATCAAATAACAAAAACACCCAAACAAAATACTGCATCAACAATGACTAAAATATTACAACAATGAAGTCGATATGACGGGAACAACAACAGGATCAATAATCAAGCAACAGCAACACCCAAGCCAAATACTGATTCAACAATAACAACAACAAAACAGTGAAATCGATGGAACAACAACAACAGGAAAAACATATTAACCATAACTACATCCAAGCCGAATAGGGAATCAACAATGACAACACAATAAAACAACAGTGAAGTCGATGTGACTGAACCAACAATAACGGGATCAACATATAATCAAACGACAAAACCATCCAAGCCAAATACTGAATCAACAATGACAACAACAAAATAACAGTGAAGTTGATGGAACAACAACAACAGGACCAACAGATTAACAACAACTACAACCAAGCAGAACAGGGAATCAACACTGACAACAATAAAAACAACTGTGAAGCCGATATGACTGAAACAACAACAACAGGATCACCATATAATCAAACAACAACAAGAACAACATCCAAGTCGAATTCTGCATCGACAATGACAACAATAAAATTACGGTGAAGTTGATATGACGAACAACAATAACAACAATAGGATCAACATATAATGATCAACATATAATCAAATGACAGCACCACCCAAGCCAAATACTGAATCAACAATGACAACAACAAAACAACAATGAAGTCCATGGAACAACAACAGGACCAACATATTAACAACAACTACACCCAAGCCGAATAGGGAATCAATAATGACACCAACAAAACAATAGTGAAATCGATATGACTGGAACAACAATGACAAAACAATACAACAGTGAAGTCGATATGACTGGAACAACAGCAGGATCAACATATTCAAACAACAGCAAAACCCAAGGCAAATACTGAATCAACAATGACGACAACAAAACAACAGTGAAGTTGATATAACTGGAAAAACAACAACAACAGGATCAACAAATAATCAAACAACAACAACACCCAAACCAAATATGGCATTAACAATGACAACAAAAAAACAGTGAAGTTGATATGACTGGGAAAACAACAACAACAGGATCAACAAATAATCAAACAACAACAACAACACCCAAATCAAATACTGTACAGTTTTACAACTGGGACAACAAAAACAGGATCAACATATAATCAAACAACAACAACACCAAATTAAATACTGCATCAACAATGACAACAACAACACAACAGTGAAGTTGATACGACTGGAAAAACAACAACAGGATCAACATATAATCAAACAACAACAACACTCAAATCAAATATTGCATCAACAGTGAAAGCAACAAAACAGTGAAGTTGTTATGACTGGAAAAACAATAACAACAACAGGATCAACATATATTTAAACAACAGCAACACCCAAACCAAATACTGCATCAATTGAATCAACAAAGACGGCAACAAAACAACAGTGAAGTTTATATGACTGGAAAAAAACAACAACAACAGGATCAACATATAATCAAACAACAACAACACCCAAACCAAATACTGCATCAACAATGACAACAACAAAACAACAGTAAAGCTGATATGACTGGAAAAACAACAACAACAGGATCAACATATAATCAAAAAAACAACATCCAAACCAAATACTGCATCAACAATGACAGCAACAAAACAACAGTGAAGTCGATATGACTGGATAAACAACAACAAGATCAACTTATAATAAAACTAACAACAACAACCAAACCAAATACAGCATCATCAATGAAAGCAACTACACTGTTCGACTTGAACAACAACAACAACAGGATCAACATATAATCAAACAACAACAACACCCAAACCAAATACTGCATCAACAATGACAACAACAAAACAACAGTGAAGTTGGCATGACTGGAAAAACAACACCATCAACATATAACCAAACAACAACACCCAAACCAAATACTGAATCAACAATGACAACAACAAAACAACAGTGAAGTTGATATGACTGGAAAAACAACAACAACACCTTCAACATATAATCAAACAACAAAACCCAAACCAAATACTGAATCAACAATGACAACAACAAAACAGCAGTGAAGTTGACATGACTGGAAAAACCACAACAAAAGGATCAACATATAATCAAACAACAACAACACCCAAACCAAATACTGAATCAACAATGACAACAACAAAACAACAGTGAAGTTGATATCACTGGAAAAACAACAACAAAATGATCAACATATAACCAAACAACAACACCCAAACCAAATACTGCATCAACAATGACAACAATAAAACAACAGTGAAGTTGATATCACTGGAAAAACAACAACAAAATGATCAACATATAACCAAACAACAACATCCAAACCAAATACTGCATCAACAATGACAGCAACAAAACAACAGTGAAGTCGATATGACTGGATAAACAACAACAAGATCAACTTATAATAAAACTAACAACAACAACCAAACCAAATACAGCATCATCAATGAAAGCAACTACACTGTTCGACTGGAACAACAACAACAACAGGATCAACATATAATCAAACAACAAGAACACCCAAACCAAATACTGCATCAACAATGACAACAACAAAACAACAGTGAAGTTGGCATGACTGGAAAAACAACACCATCAACATATAACCAAACAACAACACCCAAACCAAATACTGAATCAACAATGACAACAGCAAAACAACAGTGAAGTTGATATGACTGGAAAAACAACAACAACACCTTCAACATATAATCAAACAACAAAACCCAAACCAAATACTGAATCAACAATGACAACAACAAAACAACAGTGAAGTTGACATGACTGGAAAAACCACAACAAAAGGATCAACATATAATCAAACAACAACAACACCCAAACCAAATACTGAATCAACAATGACAACAACAAAACAACAGTGAAGTTGATATCACTGGAAAAACAACAACAAAATGATCAACATATAACCAAACAACAACACCCAAACCAAATACTGCATCAACAATGACAACAATAAAACAACAGTGAAGTTGATATCACTGGAAAAACAACAACAAAATGATCACCATATAATCAAACAAAAACAACATCCAAAGCAATACTGCATGAACAATGACAACAACAAAACAACAATGAAGTTGATACGCTTGGAACAACAAAAACAGGATCAACATATAATCAAACAACAACAACAAAACATTAGTGAAGTTGATATGACTGGAAAAAACAACAACAACAGGATCAACACATAATCAAACAACAACACCCAATCCAAATACTGCATCAACAATGACAACAACAAAACAACGATGAAGTTGATATCACTGGAAAAATAACAACAACAGGATCAACATATAATCAAACAACAACAACATCCAAACCAAATAATGCATCAATAATGACAAACAAGAAATCCGTGGATTCACATGTCTCGCCTAATGGGGGCTGGACGTAAACATAAAAACGTCAATGGTGCTTAAATGAAAGTTTGTAAACATTTTAGTAACTAAAGACAACGGAGTTTGCCGTTTGCTGAGAAGACATCTAACTGCATTTGTTTAAAAACAAAATGCGATTCTATTAAAAACAAAATACCATTCTATTAAAAACAAGAGGCCCAAGAGGGCCTGTGGATGCTCTACTGGCTAAAACGGCTCTTATATCAAGGGTTGTCGACATAAAATTCCCATTATTATTTTTTTAAAACATTGCAAAAACAACTGGGATAGGATGGCCTTAGATCGCTCACCTGGTAATCATGGGCATTAAGTCTGCTGTGTCTAGTCTGGCATGGGTATTTTTTAATTTGTCCCACTTCTTCTATGAATGAAATTTCATAAAAATGGGTGGGGGGTTTATATTAACATTCTAAACAAATATGGTAAAGATCAGATAAAACATGAAGTAACTACAGATTTAACAAAGGAAAATACAATATAGCATTTTTCAACAAACCGAGGGCCATAACCTGTCGTTACTAACAATATCTAGCTGGTTTTCGAACTTGTCCAAGATTTAATTGATATTCCATGCTTTGCACAACTAGACATCATACTGAGGCTTCCTGCCAAATTTTGTAGAAATCCAACAAGCCGTTTAGGAGGAGTAGCGCCGACAAAGAAATTTAAAGTAAAAATGTCAAACTTGGCCAGTAGAGACAATAAAAATATAAAAAAACAACAAAAAAACAATAAAAAAAAAAAAAAAAAAAAAAAAAAAAAAAAAAATCAATAAAAATTATCAAACAAAATCAATCAATAAAAAAAGAAAAATCAATAAAAAAAAAAAAATCAATAAAAACATAATATAAAAAAGAAATTCATAAAATCTGGTAAAATTTGGCAAAGATCAGATGCAAAATGAAGGCCCTATCGTATGACGAGGCACATTATAGCATTTTTTAACAAAATCAAGGGACATGACTTCGCTGTTACTGGTCCGATCTGGCTAGTTTTCGAACCTGACCGAGCTTTCATTGACATTAACAATCTGATAAAGCTTGGTAAAGATCGGATGAAAAATGAAGGCCCTACCATCTTAACAAGACAAAATATAGCATTTTGAACTAAATCAAGGGCCATAACTCCGCTGATACTGGTCCGATATGAATGGTTTTCGAACTTGTCCAAGCTTTCATTGATATTAAAAATCTGATAAAGTTTGGTAAGGATCGGAACAATGAAGCCCCTATCGTCTTAACGAGGCAAAATATAGCATTTTTAACTAAATAAAGGGCAATAACTCCGCTGTAACTAGTCCGATATGGCTGGTTTTCGAACTTGTCGAGCTTTCATTGATATTAACAATCTGATAGTGTTTGGTAAAGATCGGATGAAGCCTCTATCGTCTTAAGGCAAAATATATCATTTTTACCTAATCAAGGGCCATAACTCCGCTGTTACTGGTCCGATAAGGCTAGTTTTCAAACTTGTTCGAGCTTTCCATTAACAATCTGATAAAGTTTGGTAAAGATCGGATGAACAATGAAGCCCCTATCGTATTAACAAGGCAAACTATAGCATTTTTAAGTAAATCAAGGGCCATAACTCCGCTGTTACTAGTCCGATATGGCTGGTTTTCGAACCTGTCCGAGCTTTCATTGATATGAACAATATGGTAAAGCTTGGTAAAGATAGGATGAAAAACGAAGTCCCTATCGTCTTAACGAGGCAAAATATAGCAATATAGCATTTTTAACTAAATCAAGGGCCATAACTCCGTTGTTACTTGTCCGATCTGGCTTGTTTTCGAACTCATCCGAGCTTTTATTGATATTGACAACCTGTTATAGTTTGATAAAGATCGGATGAAAAATGAAGGCCCTATCGTCTTAACGAGACAAAAGTTAAGACGGACGGACGGACGGACGACGGACGGACGGACGACGGACCACTCGGCATCCCATAAGCTCTGCTGGCCTTCGGCCAGTAGAGCTAAAAAGGCAAACCATCTGGTAAAGTTTGGTAAAGATCAGATAAAAAATGATAGCCCTATATCGTATTAACGAGGCAAAATATAGCATTTATAACTAAATCAAGGGCCATAACTCCGCTGTTAATGGTCTGGCTGGTTTTCGAACTTGTCCGAGCTTTCATTGATATTAACAATCTGTTAAAGTTTGGTAAAGATCGGATAAAAAATGAGGCCCTTGGACAGTAGAGCTAAAAATCATCAGCTCCAAAAAGTAGGTCAAGGTCATAGATGAAATCCATGCATCCAAAAAGATGCACTACCCAAGACACAACTATGTCAAAATAGAATATGTTTTCTTCCGAATATTAAGCTATAAGGAATATTTAAAACATCTAGTGCATTATTATGAATTATAGTTCATGAGAAACTGATGTAACTATAACAATTTAAGTTATCTGCCCTTTATTTGGATGGTGAAGGTCACATCCACATTTGCTTTGTGACGTTGCAATGTACCACTCAAGATACAACTATAAGCAAAGTTTGAAAGGTCTTAGTGCATACAGTTTGTGAAAAAGGGACCTAAACGCAAAAGTTGAACCTAACAATTAATAATTTATCTGCCCTTTGCTTAGAGGGTCAAGGTCACTTCCACATTTGCTTTGTCACGTTGCGATGTATCACCCAAGATACAACTATAAGAAAAGTTTGAAAGGTCTAGTGCATACAGTTTGTGAAAAGTGAGCTAAACGCTAAAGTTGAAGATAAAAATTATAAGGTTATCTGCCCTTGCTTAGAGGTCAAGGTCACTTCCACATTTGCTTTGTCACGTTGCGATGCACCACTCAAGATACAACTATAAGCAAAGTTTTAAAGGTCTAGTGCATACAGTTTGTGAAAAAGTGACCTAAACGCAAAAGTTGAACCAAAAATTATTAAGTTATCTGCCCTTTGGTTGGAGGGTCAAGGTCACTTCCACATTTGCTTTGTCACGTTGCCAGGTACCACCCAAGATACAACTACAAGCAAAGTTTGAAAGGTCTAGTGCATACAGTTTGTGAAAAAGTGACCTAAACGCAAAAGCTGAACCTAAAAATTAGTAAGTTATCTGCCCTTTGCTTGGAGGGTCAAGGTCACTTCAACATTTGCTTTGTCACGTTGCGATGTACCACCCATGATACAACTATAAGCAAAGTTTGAAAGGTCTAGTGCATACAGTTTGTGAGAAAATGACCTAAACGCAAAACTTGAACCTAAAAATGTGTAAGTTATCTGCCCTTTGCTTGGAGGGTCAAGGTCACTTCCACATTTGCTTTGTCACGTTGCGATGTACCACCCATGATACAACTATAGGCAAAGTTTGAAAGGTCTAGTGCATACAGTTTGTGAGAAAATGACCTAAACGCAAAACTTGAATGTTGCCGCCGCCGCTGCCGCCGCCACCGCCGGAAAAGCAACACCGTTGTCTCTTTTTTTCTTTGAAAAGGTGAGACAAAAACAACAACAGTGAAGTTGATATGACTGGAAAAAACAACAACAAAAGGATCAACATATAATCAAACAACAACACCCAAACCAAATACTGCATCAACAATGACAAGAACAAAATGATCAACATATAATCAAACCAGTGATTTTTTTACCTTTTTTTAAAGGTACCTCTACCTTTTCAATTGGGAAATTTTATCGTCATTTTTACTAAATTGGGACAATTTCGATATTCAATAATCAGTACGATCTATATAAAAACAAA
Source organism: Cyrtodaria siliqua (assembly GCA_037043455.1). Taxonomy (NCBI): domain Eukaryota; kingdom Metazoa; phylum Mollusca; class Bivalvia; order Adapedonta; family Hiatellidae; genus Cyrtodaria; species Cyrtodaria siliqua. The sequence goes on from JAWPHD010003682.1 coordinate 93,401, forward strand.
AAACTTTAAAGGTTTTATTGTTCAAAACATGTTTTTACTACTGTAATTTAATCGTTTAAAAAGACATTTTTTTATTTTTGTCCTTTAAACCTGTCCACAAGCGCTTCCATGTCTGCCTCTGTGAGGTCCTTATCCATGGGGCATATTCTCTTCGTAACCCTTCGAAAAGATGGCCAAGGAGGATCACACGATTCAGGTGAAGACACTCAAGAAGAGATTCACTCGTCACGCTCGAAAGTTGGGTAGGTTAGACTGGGTAGGTGGGGGTAAATTCACTTACAGTAACTACAGAAATTTCTGACGAAGTCTGTTCATCATCACCCGTGATCTGATTCAGCTTTTTGCTCTGTAAGCCCTTTGCGTTTTTTTTTTTAACCTTTTATACGTAATATTTTGAATTATGGGACATGTCATTTGTTGATATCGGAGCAAATCTTGGTTAAAGAACGCCTTTCGTAATCGTATCGTATAAATACTATGCTATGATAAAGCGTTCCATTGATTCTGGTGACAAAATGTAAATGCGTCTCGCCCATTGGATAGTTGGTACCTGCACGCAACTGCAAGTTGGGGGTAGAAACTTCGAATGTTCTGGATAATGAACTAGCTAATCAGCTCTTGATTATTTTTATCAAGGTGCGGTATGGCTTTTACCACAACCTGATAGTACGACAGTATCGGTTTTCGCGAAAATTAAAATGTAATACGCTTTATACGGAAAGCTCTTTTACCAATAATTAAAGTGTAAATTTAATATTTTTATTGAACTTTTTGATAGGGAAAATATGACTTTGGATTTGGAAAATATAACGTTTTTTTGGGAAAATAGTCAATTTTTGCTAGGGGAAACTGCCGATATTCGGCGGTAAAAATAACCAAAAAAATCACTGCAAACAAAAACAACATCCAAAGCAATACTGCATGAACAATGACAACAACAAAACAACAGTGAAGTTGATATCACTGGAAAAACAACAACAAAATGATCAACATATAATCAAACAACAACAACATCCAACCCAATACTGCATGAACAATGACAACAACAAAACAAGAGGGCCATGATGGCCCTATATCGCTCACCTGAGTTAATTTGAACCATACAAGAGGGCCAGGGGCCAAGATGGCCCTAAAGCGATCACCTGAGTACATTATCGAACTTCTTCGAAATCTTATGGTCATATACAATCTGTGCAAGTTTGGTTAAGATTGTTCAAGAAATGTCGGCTTCTGTTGTGTATAACAACATTGATATAGACAGTTTAAGACACTGACAAAATTTGGTAAAGATCAAATACAAAATGAAGGTGCTAGAGAGTAACACCTTGGGCAGAGCCAAATGTGACCCCAGGGCTACATGTAACATATGAGAGATGTGTGCTTTGTGGTTTTAGAGAGATGATTTTTTAAGTTTTTCCATATACAAGTCTATGTAAAACGTGACCCCTGGGGCGGGGCCAAATGTGAACCCAGGGTCACCATTTGAACGAACTTGGTAAAGGACCAAAAGAGAGTATAGTAAATGCAAAATATTAAACCTCTGGCTCTTTTAGTTCCAGAGAAGAAGACTTTAATGTGTTTCCTATATAAGTCTATGTAAAACTGTGACCCACGGAGTGTGGTCAAATTTTACCCAAGGGTCACCATTTGAACAAACTTGGTAGAGGACCATAATCTAATAGTAAATGCAAAATATTAAACCTCTGGCTCTTGCAGATTCAGAGAAGATTGTTTTTTCCTATATATATGTCTATATAAAACTGTGATCCCGGGGCGCGGCCAAGTTTAGAACCAGGGTCACCATTTGAACAAACTTGGTAGAGGACCATAAGCTTATAGCAAATGCAAAATATTAAACCTTTGGCTCTTGCTGTTCCAGAGAAGAAGATTTTTCTCAGTTTTTCCATATACAACCCTATGTAAAACTGTGTCCCCCGGGGCGGGGCCAAATGTGACCCCAGGGTCACCATTTGAACAAAATTGGTAGGACCATGAGCTTATAGCAAATGCAAAATATTAAACCTCTGGCTCTTGCAGTTTCAGAGAAGAAGATTTTTTAGGTTTTTCCCTATACATGTCTATGTAAAACATGTGACCCTTGGGGCGGGGGGAAATGTGACCCGAGGGTCACCATTTGAACAAACTTGGTAAAGGACCATAAGCTTATAGTAAATGCAAAATATCAAACCTCTGGCTCTTGAAGTTTCCGAGAAGATTTTTTAAAAGAAATTCCTATACAATATGTAAAAAATGTGACTCCTGGGGCGGGGACAAATTTGACCACAGGGTCACCATTTGAACAAACTAAGTAGAGGATCATAAGCTGATGCTACATGTAATACATGAGAGCTCTGTGCCATGTGGTTCCAGAGAAGAATATTTTTTTCAGTTTTTCCCTATACAAGCCTATGTAAAACTGTGACCCCCGGGGCGGGCCAAATGTGACCCCTGGGTCACCATTTGAGCAAACTTGGTAGAGGACCATAAGCTTATAGCAAATGCAAAATATTAAACCTCTGGCTCTTGCAGTTTCAGAGAAGAAGATTTAAGTTTTTCCCTATACATGTCTATGTAAAACATGTGACCCTTGGGGCGGGGTCAAATGTGACCCAAGGGTCACCATTTGAACAAACTTGGTAAAGGACCATAAGCTTATAGTAAATGCAAAATATCAAACCTCTGGTTCGTGCAGTTTCCGAGAAGAAGATTTTTAAAAAAACAAGAGGTCAATGACCTTGAAGCTCTACTGATTGATTTTGATTTCAGGAAGTAGTCGCTACAAACTTGTTTTTTGAAAATCTATTTTTAACCCTGGCGGCCGTCTTGAATTTCCGGCCGACCTGAAATTTTACTAGGATCAATTAGACATTAAGAGCAACATACCTGTCAAGTTTCATGAAAATCCGTCAAGTAGTTTCAGAGGAGTAGTCGCTACAAGTTTTCATTATATAACTCTATGTGAACAACGATGGCCGCTGGCAGCCATGTTTAACTTCAAATCAAAACGATTTTCGACAAGGACCAACATCATGTCATACTGATCATTTTAGAAAAAGTCCCATATCAATATCTCTTATAGTTTTCAAGAAGTAGTCGCTACAAACTTATTTATTTTAAATCTATTTTTAGCTGTGGCGGCCATCTTGAATTTCCGGCCGACCTGAAATTTTTCTAGGATCAACTAGACATCAAGAGCAACATTCCTGTGAAGTTTCATGAACATCCGTCAAGTAGTTTTAGAGGAGTAGTTGCTACAAATTTTTACTATATAACTCTATGTAACCAAAGATGGCCACTGGCAGCCATGTTTAACGTCGAATCAAAATAATTTTCCACAAGGATCAACATCATGTCATGCTGATCATTTTTGAAAAAGTCCCATATCAATATCACTTATAGTTTTCAAGAAGTAGTCGCTAAAAACTTATTTTTTAAAAATCTATTTTTAGCTGTGACGGCCATCTTGAATTTCTGGCAGATCTGAAATTTTGCTAGGATCAATAAGACATCAAGAGCAACATTCCTTTAAAGTTTCATGACAATCCGCCGAGTAGTTTTACAGGAGTAGTCGCTACAAGTTTTTACTATATAACTCTATGTAAACAAAGATGGCCGCTGGCAGCCATGTTTAACATTGAATCAAAACGATTTTTGACAAGGATCAACACATGTCATGCTGATCATTTTAGAAAAAGTCCCATATCAATATCCCTTAGAGTTTTCAAGAAGTAGTCGCTACAAACTTGTATTTTAAAACTCTATTTTTAGCTTTGGCGGCCATCTTGGATTTCACATCAACATGAATTTTTGCTAGGATCAACTAGACTTTATGGGCAACATATCTGTAAAGTTTCATGAATATCCATCCAGTAGTTTCAGAGGAGTTGTCGCTACAAATAAAAGTTTACGGACAGACGGACAGACGGACGGACGACGGACGCCGCACCACGGCATAAGCTCTGCTGATCTCTGATCAGTCGAGCTAAAAATCCTATATAATTCTATGTAAAATTTGACCCCCGGGGCGGGGCCAAATGTGACCCCTGGGTCACCATTTGAACAAACTTGGTAGAGGTCCATTAGCTTATAGCAAATGCAAAATATTAAACCTCTGGCTCTTGCAGTTTCCGAGAAGAAGCTTTTTAAAAGTTTTTTCCTATATGTCTATATGAAAAACATGCAAAATCTCAATATACAAACTTTGGACCACCGGGACGTGGCCATTTTTGACCCCGGGGACTTCATTTGAACCAATTTCATAGTCTAGACGTTGGCGATCATTTTAAAAGAAAAACTGTTGAAATCTGTCCAGCGGTTCTTGAGAAGATTTTTTAAGGTTTCAAACATATATGGTAATGGCAGCCATCTTGGATGTCGCGCTGACCTAATTTTAACAAATCTAAAAAGCATTCATCTAAGGATCATCCACTTGAAATTTGGTCAAAATTGGCAACGCAGTTTCTGAGCAGAAGTCGTTTGAAGCAAAAGTAAACGACGGACAGACGGACAGACGGACGACGGACGAAGAATGATCCCAATAGCTCACCTTTGAGCCTTCGGCTCAGGTGAGCTAACAACAGTGAAGTTGATATGACTGGAAAAACAACAACAACAACAACAGGATCAACATATAATTCAAGAACAACAACACCCAAACCAAATACTGAATCAACAATGACAACAAAACAACAGTGAAGTTGATACAACTAGAAAAACAACAGCAACAGGATCAACATATAATCAAACAACAAAAACATCCAAACCAAATACAGCATCAACAATGACAGCAACACAACAACAGTGAAGTTGATATGACTGGAAAAACAACAACAACAGGATCAACATATAATCAAACAACAACAACATCCAAACCAATTACTGTATCAACAATGACAACAACAAAACAACAGTCAAGTTGATACGACTAGAAAAACAACAACAACAGGATCAACATATAATCAAACAACAACAATATCCAAACCAAATACGATAATCAACAATGACAAAAACAAAACAACAGTGAAGTTGATATGACTGGAAAAACAACAACAACAGGATCAACATATAATCAAATAACTACAACACCCAAACAAAATACTGCATCAACAATGACTAAAATAATACAACAATGAAGTCAATATGACGGGAAAAACAACAGGATCAATATATAATCAAACAACAGCAACACCCAAGCCAAAAATTTATTCAACAATAACAACAACAAAACAGTGAAATCGATGGAACAACAACAACAGGAAAAACATATTAACAACAACTACATCCAAGTCGAATAGGGAAACAACAATGACAACAATAAAACAACAGTGAAGTCGATGTGACTGAACCAACAATAACAGGATCAACATATAATCAAATGACAAAACCACCCAAGACAAATACTGAATCAACAATGACAACAACAAAATAACAGTGAAGTTGATGGAACAACAACAACTGGACCAACAGATTAACAACAACTACAACCAAGCAGAACAGGGAATCAACAATGACAACAAGAAAACAACAGTGAAGTCGACATGACTGAAACAACAACAACGGGATCAACATATAATCAAACAACAATAACATCCAAGGCAAATACTGCATCAAAAACAACAACAACAAAACAACAGTAAAGTTGATATGACTGGAACAACAACAAGAGGAGCAACATATTAAACAACAATAACAACACTCAAGCCAAATACTGAATCAAAAATGACAACAACAAAACAAAAGTGTAGTCGATGGATCAACATATTAACAACAATTACACCCAAGTCAAATAGTGAATCAACAATGACAACAATAAAACAACAGTGAAGTCAATATGACTGGAACAACAACCACAGCAGGATCAACATATAATCAAACAACAACACCCTAGCCAAATACAGGATGAACAAAAACAATAACAAAAACAGCAGTGAAGATAATATGACTGGAAAAACATATTAAACAACAACAACTACACCCAAACCAAATAGGGGATCAACACTGACAACAATAAAACAACAGTAAAGCCGATATGACTGAAACAACAACAACAGAACAACAGGATCACCATATAATCAAACAACAACAACAACAACATCCAAGTCAAATTCTGCATCGACAATGACAACAACAAGAGCTGTCGGAGAACAGCGCAGCTCAACTATTAGATTTTTCAGAGAATAATAAATTATAAAGCTAGTATATACCATCAGAAAACAAGGCTAAACTAATGTGGGGTGGGGTTGGGGGCGCAACATAGCTATGTGTAAGAATTGACCAAAATAACAGAGAAATATGTAAAAAATAAAAAAAATCAAGTTTTAAGTGGGGGTGGGGGAGAGGTGGTGGGGGGGGGGGGGGGTGGAGTGGGGGTGGTGAGGGCAATATATATGTGTAAGAAGCTATGTAAGAATTCACCAAAACAAAATAATTTAAAAAAAACAAATTAAAAATCGAGTTTTGAGAGGGGATGGGAGAGAGGCGGGGGGAGAGAAGGGCAACATAAATGCGTAAAAAGCTATGTAAGAATTGACCAAAACAACACAGAAATATGGTAAAACAAAATAAAAATATTTTGAGTGGTGGGGTAGGGCTGGGGGTGGCAAGGTAGCTGTTTGTAAGAATTGACAAAAACAACACAGAGTGGAGGAAGGGGGTGGGGAGGTAGTGGGGGGGTGGGGAGGCAGGGTATGGGGTGGTATGGGTATGGGGTGGAGGGGGCAACATATATGTGCAAAAAGCTATGTGTAAGAATTTACAAAAACAACTCCAATATATGTAAAATACAATAAACATTAAATAAAAATATTCCATTTTGAGCACGGTGGTGAAGTAGGGGAGGGGGGGGGGGGGGGGGGGGGGGGTCAACATAGCCATGTGTAAAAATTTACCAAAAAAACACAGAAATATGTAAAAAAGAAAAGAAAAACAGTTTCGTGTGTATATGTGGTGGTGGGGGGGGGGGGGGGGTGGAGAGGCACTGGATCGGGGGGGGGGGGGGGTGGAGGGAGCAACATATATGTGTAAGAAGCTATGTGTAAGAATCGACCAAAACATCACAGTAATATGTAAAAAAAAAAAATCTAATTTCGAGTGTGTGGTGCGGGGGTGGGGGGTGGCGGGGGAGGAGGATGGAGGCAGGTGGAGGGGGCAACATGTGTAAGAATTGACAAAAGCAACACAGAAATATGTAAAATAAAAAGTTTCAAGTGGGTGGGGGAGGTGGGTGGGTGGGGTGTGACAGGCTGGGTTGGGTAGGGGGTAACATATATGTGTAAGAATCGACCAAAACAACACAGAAAAAAAGTATAAAAAAAGTTTTAAAAAAAAAGTGTGGAGTGGGGGGGGGGGGGGGGGGAGTGGGAGTGGGAGTGGGGGCTGGGGGGTTGGGGAAGAGGGACCCCATGCCAATATGAGTAAAGTAAGATGCATAATGCTATAAGAAATCCCAAACCAAATTTATAGATATATACATGCTTACATGCAAACCTAGATCTTCCTTTATTGCACATTTTATGGCCCATCACAATTGGGTTCCATGGTAGCCCATAATTAGCAGAAGACAAAATTAAATACCCAACCCTTTACAACATACTAGAAGGAAACCAATTCCAAACTTTAGTTCAGCTAGGACAAGAAATGCAAGAGATATAGACCTGTAAACACAGCTTACATGCAAAATTTTATGTAAAACACATTTAAGGGCTATCAGAATTTGGGTTCCATGGGAGCCCAGGGGTTACAGGAACCAAAATTACTTTAGCAGCCCTTAAGATAATGCTGAAAGGAAGCTAATTGCCAAATCTGATTGTGCTAGGGTAAGAATTGTAAGAGATATAGACTTGTAAACACAGCTTACATGCATGACGAACAACAACAACAACAACAATAGGATCAACATACAAGAGCTGTCGGAGAACAGCGCAGCTGGACTATTCGATTTTTTCGGAGAATAATAAATTTATAGCTAGTATATACCATCAGAAAACAAGGCTACAACAATGTGGGGTGGGGTTGGGAGCACAACATAACTATGTGTAAGAATTGACCAAAACTACACAGAAATATGTAAAAAAAATATAAAAATATCGAGTTTTGAGTGGGGTGCGGGGTGGGGGTGGGAGAGAGGCGGGGGTGGATGGTGGGGGAAGTTGGGGTGGTAAGAGCAACATATATGTGTAAGAAGCTATGTAATAATTCACCAAAACAACACAAAAATGTGAAGTTTTTTTGTGTTTTTTAAAAATCGAGTTTGAGTGGGATGGGGTAGAGGTGTGGGGTTGGGAGGGCAACAAGTGTAAGAATTGACTAAAACAACAAAGAAATATGTAAAAAAATAATAATAATAATTCAAGTGGGGTGGGGTGAGAGGCAGGGGGTGAGATGAGAGGTGGGAGTGAGTTGGGGCCGGGGTGGGGGTAATGGGGAGGCGGGGGGGGGGGGGGGGAGAGGGTGCAACATATATGTGTAAGAATTGACAAAAGTAACACAGAAATATGTAAAAAAAAAAGAAAGTTTCAAGTGGGTGTGGGGGAGAGCTGGGGGAGAGCGGGGGGAGTGGGTTGGGGGCAGGGGGAGGGGGCAACATATATGTGTAAGAATTGACTAAAACAACAAAGAAATATGTAAAAATAACAAAAAGTTTCAAGTGGTAGGGGGGGGGGGGGGAAATCAGGGCAGAGGCGGGGAGACGGTTGCAACATATATGTGTAAGAATTGACTAAAACAACACAGAAATATGTAAAAAAAAATATAAAAAAAAATAGATTTACAAGTGGGGGTTGCGTGGGGGAGCGTGGGGGGGGGAGAGGCAGGAGTGGGTTGGAAGGGGGTGGGGGGTGGGGGGAGGGCAACACGTGTGTAAGAATTGCTAAAACAACAAAGAAATATGTAAAAAAAAAAACAAAAAAAAAAACGTTCCAAGTGTGGGGCGGGATGTGGGGAGAGGCGGGAATCAGTTGGGGGTTTGTGGAGGTTTATGTGTGTAAGAATTGACTAAAACAACAAAGAAATATGTAAAAAAACAAAAAAAAACAAGTGTGGGGCATGGTGGGTGGGATGATGGGGTGAGAGGCGGTGGGGTGGGGGGGGGGGGGTTGGGGAGCGGGGAGGGTTGCAACTTACATGTATAAGAACTGACAAAAGCAACACAGAAATATGTAAAAAAAAAAAAAGTTTCAAGTCTGGGGCGGGATGGGGGTGATGAGGTGATGGGGTGAGAGGCGTGGGGGTGGGTTGGTGGGTGCAGGGAGGGTTGCAACATATATGTGTAAGAATTGCTAAAACAACACAGAAATATGTTAATAAAAAAAAAAACAAGTGTGGGGCATGGTGGGTGTGGAGACGGGGGTGGGAGGGGGGAGGGGGCGGGGAGGGTTGCAACATATATGTGTAAGAATTGACAAAAGCAACACAGAAATATGTAAAGAAAAGAAAAAAAATCTGGGAGAGGGGTAGAGGAGGGGTGGGGGTGGGGGGGGGGGAGGAGGGAGCCCATGCCCCAATATGGATGAAGTAATAAGATGCATAATGCTATAACAAATCCCAAACCAAAATTATAGATATATACATGCTTACATGAAAACCTAGATCTGCCTTTATTGCACATTTTATGAGCCATCACAATTTGGGTTCCATGGGAGCCCAGAATTTGCAAAAGACAAAATTACTTATCCAACCCTTTACAACATACTATAAACTATAAGGAAACCAATTCCAAAATTTAGTTCAGCTAGGACAAGAAATGTAAGAGATATATACCTGTAAACACAGCTTACACACAAAATTTCATGTGAAACAGACACATTTTAAGGGCTATCAGAATTTGGGTTCCATGGGAGCCCAGGGGTTACAGGAACCAAAATTACTTAAGCAGCCCTTAAGATAATGCTATAAGGAAGCTAATGGCCAAATTTGGTTGTGCTAGGGTAAGAATTGTAAGAGATATAGACTTGTAAACACAGCTTACACGCAAAATTTGATGTGAAATGGGACACATTTTATGGGCTATCATAATTTGGGTTCCATGGGAGCCCATGGGTTACAGGAACCTAAATTGCTTATGCAGTCCTTAAGATAATGCTATAAGGAAGCCCATGGCCAAATTTGGTTGTGCTAGGATAAGAAATGTAAGAGATATAGACTAGTAAACACAGCTTACACGCAAACCTGAATGTGTGACGCCGACGCCGACCCCCGGGTGATTACATAAGCTCTCTTATTCTTCGAAAAGTCGAGCTAATAATCAAACGACAGCACCACCCAAGCCAAGTACTGAATCAACAATGACAACAACAAAACAACAATGAAGTCCATGGAACAACAACAGGACCAACATATTAACAACAACTACACCCAAGCCGAATAGGGAATCAACAATGACAACAACAAAACAACAGTGAAGTCGATATGACTGAAAAAACAAACAAGAGGTCAATGACCTTGAAGCTCTATTGATTGATTCTGATTTCAGGAAGCAGTGACTACAAACTTGATTTTTGAAAATCTATTTTTAGCCGTGGCGGCCATCTTGAATTTCCGGCCATCGTGACATTTTGCTAGGATCAATTAGACATCAAGAGCAACATTCCTGTGAAGTTTCATGAAAATCCGTTAAGGTAGTTTCAGAGGAGTAGTCGCTACAAGTTTTCATTATATAACTCTATGGAAACAAAGATGGGCACTGGCAGGCATGTTTAACGTCGAATAAAAATAATGTTTGACTCGAATAACCGTCATGTCATGCTGATCATTTTAGAAAAAGTCCCATATCAATATCACTTATAGTTTTAAAGAAGTAGTCGCTACAAACTTATTTTTTTAAATCTATTTTTAGCTGAGGCGGCCATCTTGAATTTCTGGCCGATCTGAAATTTTGGTAGGATCAATTAAACATCAAGAGCAACATTCCTGTGAAGTTTCATGAAAATCCGTCAAGTAGTTTCAGAGGAGTAGTCGCTACAAGTTTTCATTATATAAATCTATGTAAACAAAGATGGCCACTGGCAGCCATGTTTAACTTCGAATCAAAACAATTTTCGACAAGGACCAACATCATGTCATGCTGATCATTTTAGAAAAAGTCGCATATCAATATCTCTTACAGTTTTCAAGAAGTAGTCGCTACAAACTTATTTTTTAAAAATCTATTTTAAGCCGTGGCGGCCATCTTGAATTTCCGGCCGACCTGAAATTTTGCTAGGATCAATTAGACATCAAGAGCAACATTCCTGTTAAGTTTCATGAAAAACCGACAAGTAGTTTCAGAGGAGTAGTTGCTACAAGTTTTCATTATATAACTCTATCTAACAAAGATGGCCGCTCGAAGCCATGTTTAACGTCGAATCAAAACGATTTTCGACAAGGACCAACATCATGTTTTTTAAAAATCTATTTTTAGATTTGGGGGCCATCTTGGATTTCACATCAATATGAATGTTTGCTAGGATCAACTAGACTTCATGGGCAACATTTCTGTAAAGTTTCATGAATATCCATCCAGTAGTTTCAGAGGAGTAGTCGATACAAATAAAAGTTTACGGACGGACAGACAGACGGACGACGGACGCCGCACCACGGCATAAGCTCTGCTGATCTCTGATCAGTAGAGCTAAAAACAACAGGATCAACAAATAATCAAACAACAACACACAAACCAAAAACTGCATCAACAATTGCAAGAAAACAACAGTGAAGTTGATATGACTTGAAAAACAACAACAACATGATCAACATATAATCAAACAACAACAACACCCAAACTAAATACTGCATCCACAATGACAACAACAAAACAACAGTGAAGTTGATATAATTGGTAAAACAACAACAACAGGATCAACAAATAATCAAAACAACAACACCCAAACCAAATACTAAATCAACAATGACAACAAAAAAAATGTGAAGTTGATATGACTGGAACAACAAAAACAACATATAATCAAACAACAACAACAAAACAAAAGTGAAGTTGATACAACTGCAACAACAACAGGATCGACATATAATCAAACAACAACAACACCCAAACCAAATACTGCATCAACAATGACAACAACAATACAACTGTGAAGTTGATATGACTGGAAAAAATAACAACAGGATGAACATATAATCAAACAACAACAACACCCAAACCAAATACTGCATCAACAATGACAACAACAAAACAACAGTGAAGTTGATATGAATGGCAAAACAACAACAACAGGATCAACATATAATCAAACAACTACAACACCCAAACCAAATACTGCATCAACAATAAAAACTACAAAATAACAGTGAAGTTGATATGACTGGAAAAATAGCAACAACAGGATCAACATATAATCAAACAACAACAACACCCAAATCAAATACTGAATCAACAATGACAACAACAAAACAACAGTGAAGTTGATACGACTGGAACAACAAAAACACGATCAACATATAATCAAACAACAACTACACCCAAACCAAATACTGCATCAACAATGACAACAACAAAACAACAGTGAAGTTGATAGGACTGGAAAAACAACCACAAAAGGATCAACATATAACCAAACAACAACACCCAAAACAAACCTGAATCAACAATGACAACAACAAAACAAAAGTGAAGTTGATACAACTGGAACAACAACAACAGGATCAACATATAATCAAACAACAACAACACCCAAACCAAATACTGCATCAACAATGACAACAATACAACTGTAAAGTTGATATGACTGGAAAAAACAACAACAGGATCAATACATAATCAAACAACAACACCCAAACCAAATACTGCATCAACAATGACAACAACAAAACAACAATGAAGTTGATATCACCGGAAAAACAACAACAACAGGATCAACATATAATCAAACAACAACACCCAAACCAAATACTGCATCAACAATGATAAGAACAAAACGGTCAACATATAATCAAACAAAAACGACATGAAAAGCATTACTGCATGAACGATGACAACAACAAAACAACAGTGAAAATGATATGACAGGAAAAATAACAAAACAACAGGATCAGCATATAATCAAACAACAACAACATCCAAACCAAATACTGAATCAACAATGACAACAACTAAACAACAGTGAAGTTGACATGACTGGAAAAACAACAACAAAAACAGGATCAACATATAATTAAACAACAACAAAACCCAAACCAAATACTTCATCAACAATGGCAACAACAAAATAACTGAAGTTGATATCACTGGAAAAACAACTACAACTGGATCAACATATAATCAAACAACAACACACAAACCAAATACTGCATCAACAATGACAACAAAACAACAATGAAGTTGATATGAATGGGAAAAAAACAAAAGGATCAACATATAATCAAACAACAACAACACCAAAATCAAATACTGCATCTACAAGGACAACAGTAAAACAACAGTGAAGTTCATCTTACTGGAAAAACAACAACAACAGGATCAACATATAATAAAAAAACAACAACATCCAAACCAAATACTGCATCAACAATGACAACAACAAAACAGCAGTGAAGTTGATATGACTGGAAAACACAACAGGATCAACACACAAACCAAATACTGAATCAACAATGACAACAACAAAACAACAGTGAAGTTGATATGACTGCAAAAACCACAACAAAAGTATCAACAAATAATCAAACAACAACAACACCCAAACAAAATACTGAAACAACAATGAAAACAACAAAACAACAGTGAAGTTGATATGACTGGAACAACAAAAATCAAACAACAACAACAAAACAACAGTGAAATTGATATGACTGAAAAAACAACAACAATAAGATCAACATATAATCAAACAACAACAACACACAAACCAAATACTGAATCAACAATGTCAACAACAAAACAACAGTGAAGTTGATATGACTGGAACAACAACAACAGGATCAACATATAATGAAAGAACAACATCACCAAAATCGAATACTGCATCAACAATGACAACAACAAAACAACAGTGAAGTTGATATGACTGGAAAAACAACAGGATCAATATATAATCAAACAACAACAACACCCAATCTAAATACTGCATCAACAATGACAACAACAAAACAACAGTAAAGTTGATATTACTGGAAAAACAACAACAACGGGATCAACATATAATCAAACAACAACATCCAAACCAAATACTGCATCAATAATGACAACAACAAAACAACATTGAAGCTGATATAACTGGAAAAACAACAACAGGATCAACATATACTCAAACAACAACAACATCAAAATGAAATACTGCATCAACAATGACAACAACAAAACAACAGTGAAGTTGATCTTACGGGAAAATCAACAACAACAGGATCAACATATAATCAAAAAACAACAACATCCAAACCAAATACTGAATCAACAATGACGACACCAAAACAGGAGTGAAGTTGATATGACTGGAAACAAACAACAGGATCAACATATAATCAAACAACAACAACAACATCCAAACCAAATACTGCATCAACAATGACAGCAACAAAAAAACAACAGTGAAGTTGATATGACTGGAAAAACAACAACAACAGGATCAACATATAATCAAACAACATCCAATACAATTACTGCATCAACAATGACAACAAGAAAACAACAGTGAAGTTGATATGACTGGAAAAACAACAACAACAGGATCAACAAATAATCAAAGAACAACAACACCCAAACCAAATACTGAATCAACAATGACAACATCAAAACAATAGTGAAGTTGATATGACTGGAAAAACAACAACAGGATCAACAAATAAGCAAACAACAACAACACCCAAACCAAATACTGTATCAACAATGACAAAAACAAAACAACAGAGAAGTTGATATGACTGGAAAAACAACAACAACATGATCAACATATAATCAAGCAATAACAACATCCAAACCAAATACTGCATCAATAATGACAAAAACAATACAACAGTGAAGTTGATAAGACTGGAAAAACAACAAAAACAGTGAAGTTGCTATGACTGGAAAAACAACAACAGGATAAACAAATAATCAAACAACAACAACACCCAAAAGAAATACTGCATCAAAAATGACAACAACAAAAGAACAGTAAGTTGATATGACTGGAAAAACGACAACAACAGTGAAGTTGATATGACTGGAAAAACAACAACAGGATCAACAAATAATCAAACAACAACACCAAAACAAAATACTGCATCAATAATGACAACAACAAAACAACATTGAAGTTGATATGACTGGAAAAACAACAACAGGATCAACAAATAATCAAACAACAACAACACCCAAACGAAATACTGCATCAAAAATGACAACAACAAAACAACAGTGAAGTTGATATGACTGGAAAAATAACAACAACAGTGAAGTTGATATGACTGGAAAAACAACAACAGTATCAACAAATAATCAAACAACAACAAAATCTAAACCAAATACTGCATCAACAATGACAACAACAAAACAACAGTGAAGTTTATATGACTAGAAAAACAACAACATGATCAACATATAATCAAACAACAAAAACATCCAAACCAGATACTGCATCAACAATGACAGCAACACAACAACAGTGAAGTTGATATGACTGGAAAAACAACAACAACAGGATCAACATAAAATCAAACAACAACAACAACATCGAAACCAAATACTGCATCAACAATGACAGCAACACAACAACAGTGCAGTTGATATGACTGGAAAAACATAAACAGAATCAACATATAATCAAACAACAACAACATCCCAACAAAATACTGCATCAACAATAACAACAACAAACAACAGTGAAGTTGATATGACTGGAAAAAAACAACAACAGGATCAACATACAATCAAACAACAACAACAACAACAACTTCCAAACCAAATACTGCATCAACAATGACAGCAACATTACAACAGTGCAGTTGATATGACTGGAAAAACATAAACAGGATCAACATATAATCAAACAACAACAACATCCAAACCAAATACTGCATCAACAATGACAGCAACACAACAACAGTGAAGCTGATATGACTGGAAAAACAACAACAACAGGATCAACATATAATCACACAACAACAACATCCAAAGCAAATACTGCATCAACAATGACTGCAACACAACAACAATGCAGTTGATATGACTGGAAAAACATAAACAGGATCAACATATAATCAAACAACAACAACATCACAATGAAATACTGCATCAACAATGACAACAAGAAAACAACAGTGAAGTCGATATGACTGGAAAAACAACAACAACAACAGGATCAACATATAATTAAACAACAACAATACCAAAACCAAATACTTCATCAACAATGACAACAAAAAAACAACAGTGAAATGGATATCACTGGAAAAACAACAACAACAGGATCAACATATAATCAAACAACAACAATCAAACCAAATTCTGCATCAACAATGACAACAACAAAATGATCAACATATAATCAAACAACAACAACATCCAAAACAATTACTGCATCAACAATGACAACAACAAAACATCAGTGAAGTTGATATGACTGGAAAAACAACAACAACAGGATCAACAAATAATCAAAGAACAACACCCAAACCAAATACTGCATCAACCATGGCAACAACAAAACAACAGTGAAGTTGATATGACTGGAAAAACAAGAACAACAGGATCAACAAATTATCAAAGAACAACAACACCCAAACGAAATACTGCATCAACCATGGCAACAATAAACAGCAGTGAAGTTGATATGACTGTAAAAACAAAAACAAGAGGATCAACATATAATCAAACAACAACAACACCCAAACCAAATACTGAATCAACAATGACAACAACAAAACAAAAGTGAAGTTGATACGACTGGAACAACAAAAACAACATATAATCAAACAACAACAACAAAACAACAGTGAAGTTGATCTGACTGAAAAAACAACAACAATAAGATCAACATATAATCAAACAACAACAACACACACACCAAATACTGAATCAACAATGACAACAACAAAACAACAGTGAAGTTGATATGACTGGAACAACAACAACAGGATCAACATATAATCAAACAACAACAACACCCAAATCGAATACTGCATCAACAATGACAACAACAAAACAACAGTAAAGTTGATATGAATGGGAAAACAACAACAGGATCAACATATAATCAAACAACAACACACAAATCGAATACTGCTTCAACAATGACAACAACAAAAGAACAGTGAAGTTGATATGACTGGAAAAACAACAACAACAGGATCAATATATAATCAAACAACAACAACACCCAATCTAAATACTGCATTAGCAATGACAACAATAATACAACAGTGAAATTGATATGACTTGGAAAACAACAGCAACAGGATCAACATATAATCAAACAACAACAATATCCAAACCAAATACTGCATCAACAATGGCAACAACAAAACAACAGTGAAGTTGATATTACTGGAAAAACAACAACATGATCAACATATAATCAAGTGACTGATTGAATTGGATTTTATAGTCGCACCAACAGCTAAGGTCATTTGGCGACTTACTAGCTTCCATTGGTGGAGGAAGACCCCAGGTGCCCCTCCGGACAATTTTCGTGCACGGGCAGGCACCTGGGTAGAACCACCGACGTTTCGCAAGCCAGCTGGATAGCTTCCTCACATAAAGATTCCTAGACCCCTAAGGGATCGAACCTACAGCGGTGAGGGGCAAGTGATTTCAAGTCAGAGACATTAACCACTCGGCCACGGACGCCCCTAACATATAATCAAACAACAATAACAAATAAACCTAATACTGCAATGACTGAAAAAACAACAACTACAGTATCTACAAATAATCAAACAACAACAACAACAACCAAACCAAATACTGAATCAACAATGACAACAACAAAACAACAGTGAAGTTGATCTTACTCGAAAAACAATAAACAACAGGATCAACATATAATCAAACAACATCAACATCCAAACCAAATACTGCATCAACAATGACAACAAAAAAACAACAGTGAAGTTGATATGACTGGAAAAATAACAACAACAGGATCAACATATACTCAAACAACAACAACATCCAAATGAAATACTGAATCAACAATGACAACAACAAAACAACAGTGAAGTTGATCTTACTGGAAAAACAACAACAGGATCAACATATAATCAAAAAACAACAACATCCAAACCAAATACTGCATCAACAATGACGACAACAAAACAGCAGTGAAGTTGATATGACTGGAAAAAAACAACAGGATCAACATATAATCAAACAACAACAACAACATCGAAACCAAATACTGCATCAACAATGACAGCAACAAAACAACAGTGAAGTTGATATGACTGGAAAAACAACAACAACAGGGTCAACATATAATCACACAACATCCAAAACAATTACTGCATCAACAATAACAACAACAAACAACAGTGAAGTTGATATGACTGGAAAAAAACAACAACAGGATCAACATACAATCAAACAACAACAACAACAACAACTTCCAAACCAAATACTGCATCAACAATGACAGCAACATTACAACAGTGCAGTTGATATGACTGGAAAAACATAAACAGGATCAACATATAATCAAACAACAACAACATCCAAACCAAATACTGCATCAACAATGACAGCAACACAACAACAGTGAAGCTGATATGACTGGAAAAACAACAACAACAGGATCAACATATAATCACACAACAACAACATCCAAAGCAAATACTGCATCAACAATGACTGCAACACAACAACAATGCAGTTGATATGACTGGAAAAACATAAACAGGATCAACATATAATCAAACAACAACAACATCACAATGAAATACTGCATCAACAATGACAACAAGAAAACAACAGTGAAGTCGATATGACTGGAAAAACAACAACAACAACAACAGGATCAACATATAATTAAACAACAACAATACCAAAACCAAATACTTCATCAACAATGACAACAAAAAAACAACAGTGAAATGGATATCACTGGAAAAACAACAACAACAGGATCAACATATAATCAAACAACAACAATCAAACCAAATTCTGCATCAACAATGACAACAACAAAATGATCAACATATAATCAAACAACAACAACATCCAAAACAATTACTGCATCAACAATGACAACAACAAAACATCAGTGAAGTTGATATGACTGGAAAAACAACAACAACAGGATCAACAAATAATCAAAGAACAACACCCAAACCAAATACTGCATCAACCATGGCAACAACAAAACAACAGTGAAGTTGATATGACTGGAAAAACAAGAACAACAGGATCAACAAATTATCAAAGAACAACAACACCCAAACGAAATACTGCATCAACCATGGCAACAATAAACAGCAGTGAAGTTGATATGACTGTAAAAACAAAAACAAGAGGATCAACATATAATCAAACAACAACAACACCCAAACCAAATACTGAATCAACAATGACAACAACAAAACAAAAGTGAAGTTGATACGACTGGAACAACAAAAACAACATATAATCAAACAACAACAACAAAACAACAGTGAAGTTGATCTGACTGAAAAAACAACAACAATAAGATCAACATATAATCAAACAACAACAA
The DNA here is from genome assembly GCA_037043455.1 of Cyrtodaria siliqua. Classification (NCBI taxonomy): domain Eukaryota; kingdom Metazoa; phylum Mollusca; class Bivalvia; order Adapedonta; family Hiatellidae; genus Cyrtodaria; species Cyrtodaria siliqua. The sequence continues at coordinate 113,020 of JAWPHD010003682.1, forward strand.
CACACACACCAAATACTGAATCAACAATGACAACAACAAAACAACAGTGAAGTTGATATGACTGGAACAACAACAACAGGATCAACATATAATCAAACAACAACAACACCCAAATCGAATACTGCATCAACAATGACAACAACAAAACAACAGTAAAGTTGATATGAATGGGAAAACAACAACAGGATCAACATATAATCAAACAACAACACACAAATCGAATACTGCTTCAACAATGACAACAACAAAAGAACAGTGAAGTTGATATGACTGGAAAAACAACAACAACAGGATCAATATATAATCAAACAACAACAACACCCAATCTAAATACTGCATTAGCAATGACAACAATAATACAACAGTGAAATTGATATGACTTGGAAAACAACAGCAACAGGATCAACATATAATCAAACAACAACAATATCCAAACCAAATACTGCATCAACAATGGCAACAACAAAACAACAGTGAAGTTGATATTACTGGAAAAACAACAACATGATCAACATATAATCAAGTGACTGATTGAATTGGATTTTATAGTCGCACCAACAGCTAAGGTCATTTGGCGACTTACTAGCTTCCATTGGTGGAGGAAGACCCCAGGTGCCCCTCCGGACAATTTTCGTGCACGGGCAGGCACCTGGGTAGAACCACCGACGTTTCGCAAGCCAGCTGGATAGCTTCCTCACATAAAGATTCCTAGACCCCTAAGGGATCGAACCTACAGCGGTGAGGGGCAAGTGATTTCAAGTCAGAGACATTAACCACTCGGCCACGGACGCCCCTAACATATAATCAAACAACAATAACAAATAAACCTAATACTGCAATGACTGAAAAAACAACAACTACAGTATCTACAAATAATCAAACAACAACAACAACCAAACCAAATACTGAATCAACAATGACAACAACAAAACAACAGTGAAGTTGATCTTACTCGAAAAACAATAAACAACAGGATCAACATATAATCAAACAACATCAACATCCAAACCAAATACTGCATCAACAATGACAACAAAAAAACAACAGTGAAGTTGATATGACTGGAAAAATAACAACAACAGGATCAACATATACTCAAACAACAACAACATCCAAATGAAATACTGAATCAACAATGACAACAACAAAACAACAGTGAAGTTGATCTTACTGGAAAAACAACAACAGGATCAACATATAATCAAAAAACAACAACATCCAAACCAAATACTGCATCAACAATGACGACAACAAAACAGCAGTGAAGTTGATATGACTGGAAAAAAACAACAGGATCAACATATAATCAAACAACAACAACAACATCGAAACCAAATACTGCATCAACAATGACAGCAACAAAACAACAGTGAAGTTGATATGACTGGAAAAACAACAACAACAGGGTCAACATATAATCACACAACATCCAAAACAATTACTGCATCAACAATGACAACAACAAAACAACAGTGAAGTTGATATGACTGGAAAAACAACAACAACAGGATCAACAAATAATCAAAGAACAACAACACCCAAACCAAACACTGAATCAACAATGACAACAACAAAACAACAGTGAAGTTGATATGACTGGAAAAACAACAACAACAGGATCAACAAATAATCAAACAATAACAACACCCAAACCAAATACTGAATAAACAATGACAACTATAAAACAACAGTAAAGTTGATATGACTGGAAAAACACCAACAACAGGATCAACATATAATCAAACAACAACAAAATCCAAACCAAATACTGCATCAACAATGACAACAACAAAACAACAGTGAAGTTGATATGACTGGAAAAACAACAACAGTGAAGTTGATATGACTGGAAAAACAACAACAGGATCAACAAATAATCAAACAACAACAACACCCAAACGAAATACTGCATCAACAATGACAACAACAAAACAACAGTGAAGTTGATGTGACTGAAAAAACGACAACAGGATCAACAAATAATCAAACAACAACAAAATCCAAACCACATTCTGCATCAACAATGACAACAAAACAACAGTGAAGTTTATATGACTGGAAAAACAACAACATGATCAACATATAATCAAACAACAACAACATCCAAACCAAATACTGCATCAACAATGACAACAACAAAACAACAGTGAAGTTGATATGACTGGAAAAACAATAACAACATGAGCAACATATAACCAAACAACAACATCCAAACCAAATATAGCATCAACAATGACAACAACACAACAACAATGCAGTTGATATGACTGGAAAAACATAAACAGGATCAACATATAATCACACAACAACAACATCCCAACAAAATACTGCATCAACAATGACAACAACAAAACAACAGTGAAGTTGATATGACTGGAATAACAAGAACAACAGAGAAGTTGATATGACTGGAAAAACAACAACAGGATCAACACATAATCAAACAACAACACCCAAACGAAATACTGCATCAATAATGACAAGATCAAAACAACAGTGAAGTCGATATGACTGGAAAAACAACAACAGGATCAACAAATAAGCAAACAACACCCAAATTAAATACTGCATCAACAATGACAACAACAAAACAAAAGTGAAGTTGATATGACTGGAAAAACAACAACAGGATCAACAAATAATCAAACAACAACAAAATCCAAACCAAATACTGCATCAACAATGACAACAAAAAAACAACAGTGAAGTATATATGACTGGAAAAACAACAACATGATCAACATATAATCAAACAACAACAACATCAAAACCAAATACTGCATCAACAATGACAACAACAAAACAACAGTAAAGTTGATATGACTGGAAAAATATAAACAGGATCAACATATAATCAAACAACAACAACATCCCAACAAAATACTGCATCAACAATGACAACAACAAAACAACAGTGAAGTTGATATGACTGGAAAAACAACAACAGGATCAACAAATAATCAAACAACAACAACACCCAAACGAAATACTGCATCAATAATGACAACAACAAAACAACAGTGAAGTTGATATGACTGGAAAAACAACAACAGGATCAACAAATAATCAATCAATCAACAACAACACCCAAACGAAATACTGCATCAACAATGACAACAACAAAACAACAGTAAAATTGATATGACTGAAAAAACGACAACAGGATCAACAAATAATCAAACAACAACAAAATCCAAACCAAATACTGCATCAACAATGACAACAACAAAACAACAGTAAAGTTTATATGACAAGAAAAACAACAACATGATCAACATATAATCAAACAACAATAACATCCAAACCAAATACTGCATCCACAATGACAACAACAAAACAACAGTGAAGTTGATATGACTGGGAAAACATAAACAGGATCAACATATAATCAAACAACAACAACATCCCAACAAAATACTGCATCAACAATGACAACAACAAAACAACCAGGGATGGAAACTAACTTTTAAAGCTTGGTTGCCCAAACGGGCAACCATCTTCTGGATTTTGGTTGCCCAGCTGAAAATGTATGAGCCCAGATTTTCTGTATTTTTCTTTTCGACACACTAACAAACACATTAACAAACATGATTTTAACACAAATTTACTTTATTTAGGCCAAACAAAAAAAAAGATGTGTTTCCTATTGCATGCTCTAGGGTCGGTAGGTAGGCATATTTATATTCTATAGTTCACTACAGTCTGATCATGGCCATTACAGTTACTCTGGCATGGTATATTTCACCCTTTTCCTGTGAAAAATTCCCCTCTTAAAAAAATTATTATATATATATTAGAAAAAAATTAAACTACAAACAGGAAAACAGCATACTTTTTGCAATTCCCCTTCCTGAAGGCCCTAAAAGCTGACTAGTGCCCTTAAAGATTCGTTATTTGTATAACATCAAATACCGTAACGTTCGCGCTCCGTGAAAATAAAACGGGAGCCGCATTTTAGAATGTCCCAAAACGGAAATGCGTCAATTTCCCAATATCCGGTTGACTTAAATTGCATTTCATCGTCGAATAAACAGAGTTGCGACTATTTACTGCATTTAATCGCTTTATAAACTATATAAGAAATATTTTCTTTGTTGTTGTTTTCTACTGAAATGTTATTCATCCCGCATTGACGAATAATGTCGAGGAAATCGACTTTAGCTTGTCGAAAAAGCTAGTCGCCCGGGCGGACTACCGGCTTATGAAATCTACTCGCCCAGCTTGAAATTTAGTCGTCCCGGGCGAACGGGCAACCGTTAGTTTCCATCCCTGAACAACAGTGAAGTTGATATGACTTGAAAAACAACAACAACAGTGAAGTTGATATGACTGGAAAAACAACAACAGGATCAACAAATAATCAAACAACAACAACACCTAAACGAAATACTGCATCAACAATGACAACAACAAAACAACAGTGAAGTTGATATGACTGGAAAAACGACAACAGGATCAACAAATAATCAAACAACAACAAAATCCAGACCAAATACTGCATCAACAATGACAACAACAAAACAACAGTGAAGTTTATATGACTGGAAAAACAACAACATGATCAACATATAATCAAACAACAACATCATCCAAACCAAATACTGCATCCACAATGACAACAAAAAGACAACAGTGAAGTTGATATGACTGGAAAAACAACAACAGGATCAACAAAAAATCAAACAACAACAACACCCAAACGAAATACTGCATCAATAATGACAACAACAAAACATCAGTGAAGTTGATATGACTGGAAAAACAACAACAGGATCAACAAATAATCAATCAACAACAACACCCAAACGAAATATTGCATCAACAATGACAACAACAAAACAACAGTCAAATTGATATGACTGAAAAACGACAACAGGATCAACAAATAATCAAACAACAACAAAATCCAAACCAAATACTGCATCAACAAAGACAACAACGAAACAACAGTAAAGTTTATCTGACTAGAAAAACAACAACATGATCAACATATAATCAAACAACAATAACATCCAAACCAAATACTGCATCCACAATGACAACAACAAAACAACAGTGAAGTTGATATGACTGGGAAAACATAAACAGGATCAACATATAATCAAACAACAACAACATCCCAACAAAATACTGCATCAACAATGACAACAACAAAACAAAAGTGAAGTTGATATGACTGGAAAAATGACAACAGGATCAACAAATAATAAAACAACAACAAAATCCAGACCAAATACTGCATCAACAATGACAACAACAAAACAACAGTGAAGTTGATATGACTGGAAAAATATAAACAGGATCAACATATAATCAAACAACAACAACATCCCAACAAAATACTGCATCAACAATGACAACAACAAAACAAAAGTGAAGTTGATATGACTGGAAAAATGACAACAGGATCAACAAATAATAAAACAACAACAAAATCCAGACCAAATACTGCATCAACAATGACAACAACAAAACAACAGTGAAGTTGATATGACTGGAAAAATATAAACAGGATCAACATATAATCAAACAACAACAACATCCCAACAAAATACTGCATCAACAATGACAACAACAAAACAACAGTGAAGTTGATATGACTTGAAAAACAACAACAACAGTGAAGTTGATATGACTGGAAAAACAACAACAGGATCAACAAATAATCAAACAACAACAACACCTAAACGAAATACTGCATCAACAATGACAACAACAAAACAACAGTGAAGTTGATATGACTGGAAAAACGACAACAGGATCAACAAATAATCAAACAACAACAAAATCCAGACCAAATACTGCATCAACAATGACAACAACAAAACAACAGTGAAGTTTATATGACTGGAAAAACAACAACATGATCAACATATAATCAAACAACAACATCATCCAAACCAAATACTGCATCCACAATGACAACAAAAAGACAACAGTGAAGTTGATATGACTGGAAAAACATAAACAGGATCAACATATATTCAAACAACAACAACATCCCAAAAAAAATACTGCATCAACAATGACAACAACAAAACAACAGTGAAGTTCATATGACTTGAAAAACAACAACAACAGTGAAGTTGATATGACTGGAAAAACAACAACAGGATCAACAAATAATCAAACAACAAGACCCAAACGAAATAATGCATCAATAATGACAACAACAAAACAACAGTGAAGTTCATATGACTGGAAAAACAACAACAGGATCAACAAATAATAAAACAACAACAACACCCAAACGAAATATTGCATCAACAATGACAACAACAAAACAACAGTGAAGTTGATATGACTGGAAAAATGACAACAGGATCAACAAATAATCAAACAACAACAAAGTCCAAACCAAAGACTGCATCAACAATGACAACAACAAAACAACAGTAAAGTTGATATGACTGGAAAAATATAAACAGGATCAACATATAATCAAACAACAACAACATCCCAACAAAATACTGCATCAACAATGACAACAACAAAACAACAGTGAAGTTGATATGACTGGAAAAACAACAACAGTGAAGTTGATATGACTGGAAAAACAACAACAGGATCAACAAATAATCAAACAACAACAACACCCAAACGAAATACTGCATCAATAATGACAACAACAAAACCACAGTGAAGTTGATATGACTGGAAAAACAACAACAGGATCAACAAATAATCAATCAACAACAACACCCAAACGAAATACTGCATCAACAATGACAACAACAAAACAACAGTAAAGTTTATATGACTAGAAAAACAACAACATGATCAACATATAATCAAACAACAACAACATCCAAACCAAATACTGCATCCTCAATGACAACAACAAAACAACAGTGAAGTTGATATGACTTGAAAAACAACAACAACAGTGAAGTTGATATGACTGGAAAAACAACAACAGGATCAACAAAAAATCAAACAACAACAACACCCAAACGAAATACTGCATCAATAATGACAACAACAAAACATCAGTGAAGTTGATATGACTGGAAAAACAACAACAGGATCAACAAATAATCAATCAACAACAACACCCAAACGAAATATTGCATCAACAATGACAACAACAAAACAACAGTCAAATTGATATGACTGAAAAACGACAACAGGATCAACAAATAATCAAACAACAACAAAATCCAAACCAAATACTGCATCAACAAAGACAACAACGAAACAACAGTAAAGTTTATCTGACTAGAAAAACAACAACATGATCAACATATAATCTAACAACAATAACATCCAAACCAAATACTGCATCCACAATGACAACAACAAAACAACAGTAAAGTTGATATGACTGGGAAAACATAAACAGGATCAACATATAATCAAACAACAACAACATCCCAACAAAATACTGCATCAACAATGACAACAACAAAACAAAAGTGAAGTTGATATGACTGGAAAAATGACAACAGGATCAACAAATAATAAAACAACAACAAAATCCAGACCAAATACTGCATCAACAATGACAACAACAAAACAACAGTGAAGTTGATATGACTGGAAAAATATAAACAGGATCAACATATAATCAAACAACAACAACATCCCAACAAAATACTGCATCAACAATGACAACAACAAAACAACAGTGAAGTTGATATGACTGGAAAAACAACAATAACATGATCAACATATAACCAAACAACAAAATCCAAACCAAATACTGCATGAACATTGACAACAAAAAAACAACAGGGAAGTTGATATGACTGGAAAAACAATAACAACAGGATCAACATATAATCAAACAACAACAACATCCCAACAAAATACTGCGTCAACAATGACAACAACAAAACAACAGTGAAGTTGATATGACTGGAAAAACAACAACAAGATCAACAAATAATCAAACAACAACAACACCCAAACCAAATACTGCATCAACAATGACACAACAAAACAACAGTGAAGTTGATATGACTGGAAAAACAACAACAACAGGATCAACATATAATCAAACAACAACAACATCCAAACCAAATACTGCATCAACAATGACAACAATAAAACAACAAAACAACAGTGAAGTTGATCTTACTGGAAAAACATAAACAGGATCAACATATAACCAAACAACAACAACACCCAAACCAAATACTGCATCAACAATGACAACAACAAAACAATAGTGAAGTTGATATGACTGGAAAAACAACAACAACAGGATCAACATATAATCAAACAACAACAACATCCAAACCAATTTATGCATCAAAAATGACAACAACAAAACAACAGTGAAGTTGATATGACTGGAAAAAACAACAACAGGATCAACATACAATCAAACAACAACAACAACAACGTCCAAACCAAATACTGCATCAACAATGACAGCAACAAAACAACAGTGAAGTTGATATGACTTGAAAAACAACAACCACAGGATCAACACATAATCAAGCAACAACAACATCCAATCCAAATACTGCATCAACAATGACAACAAGAAAACAACAGTGAAGTTGAAATGACTGGAAAAACACAAGAACAGGATCAACATATAATCAAACAACAACGACATCTAAACCAATACTGCATCAGCAATGACAAAAACAGTGAAGTTGATATGACTGGAAAAACAACAACAAAAGGATCAACATATAATCATACAACCTCAACACCAAAACCAAATACTGCATCAATAATATTAACAACAAAACAACAGTGAAGTTGATATGACTGGAAAAACAACAACAACAGGATCAACATATAATCAAACAACAACAACATCCAAACCAAATACTGCATCAACAATGACAACAACAAAACAACAAAACAACAGTGAAGTTGATCTTACTGGAAAAACATAAACAAGATCAACATATAACCAAACAACAACAACACCCAAACCAAATACTGCATCAACAATGACAACAACAAAACAATAGTGAAGTTGATATGACTGGAAAAACAACAACAACAGGATCAACATATAATCAAACAACAACAACATCCAAACCAATTTATGCATCAAAAATGACAACAACAAAACAACAGTGAAGTTGATATGACTGGAAAAAACAACAACAGGATCAACATACAATCAAACAACAACAACAACAACGTCCAAACCAAATACTGCATCAACAATGACAGCAACAAAACAACAGTGAAGTTGATATGACTTGAAAAACAACAACCACAGGATCAACACATAATCAAGCAACAACAACATCCAATCCAAATACTGCATCAACAATGACAACAAGAAAACAACAGTGAAGTTGATATGACTGGAAAAACACAAGAACAGGATCAACATATAATCAAATAACAACGACATCTAAACCAATACTGCATCAGCAATGACAAAAACAGTGAAGTAGATATGACTGGAAAAACAACAACAAAAGGATCAACATATAATCATACAACCTCAACACCCAAACCAAATACTGCATCAATAATATTAACAACAAAACAACAGTGAAGTTGATATGACTGGAAAAACAACAACAACAGGATAAACATATAATCAAACAACAACAACATCCAAAACAAATACAGCATCAACAATGACAACAACAAAACAGCAGTGAAGTTGATATGACTGGACCAAACCAAACCAAATACTGCATCAATAATGACAACAACAAAACAACAGTGAAGTTGATATCAATAAAAAACAAGAGCTGTCGGAGAACAGCGCAGCTCGACTATTCGATTTTTCGGAGAATAATAAATTTATAGCTAGTATATACCATCAGAAAACAAGGCTACAACAATGTGGGGTGGGGTTGGGAGCACAACATAACTATGTGTAAGAATTGACCAGAACTACACAGAAATATGTAAAAAAAATATCAAGTTTTGAGTGGGGTGCGGGGTGGGGGTGGGAGAGAGGCGGGGTGGATGGTGGGGGGAGTGGGGGTGGTGAGAGCAACATATACGTGTAAGAAGCTATGTAATAATTCACCAAAACAACACAAAAATATGAAGATTTTTTTATTTTTTTTAAATCGAGTTTGAGTGGGATGTGGTAGAGGTGTGGGGTGGGGAGGGCAACAAGTGTAAGAATTGACTAAAACAACAAAGAAATATGTAAAAAAATAATAATAATAATTCAAGTGGGGTGGGGTGAGAGGCAGGGGGTGAGGGGAGAGGCGGGAGTGAGTTGGGGGCAGGGGGGAGAGGGTGCAACATATATGTGTAAGAATAGACTAAAACAACAAAGAAATATGTAAAAAAATAATAATAATAATTCAAGTGGGGTGGGGTGAGAGGCAGGGGGTGAGGGGAGAGGCGGGAGTGAGTTGGGGGCAGGGGGGAGAGGGTGCAACATATATGTGTAAGAATGGACTAAAACAACAAAGAAATATGTAAAAAAAAAAAAAAAAAAAAAGTTCTAGTGTGGTGTAGGATGGGGGGGAGGGGGCAACATATATGTGTAAGAATTGACAAAAGTAACACAGAAATATGTAAAAAAAAAAAATAGTTTCAAGTGGGGGTGGGGTGTGGGGGAGAGCTGGGGGAGAGCGGGGGGAGAGGCGGGAGTGGGTTGGGGGCAGGGGGAGGGGGAGGGGGCAACATATATGTGTAAGAATTGACTAAAACAACAAAGAAATATGTAAAAAAAACAAAAAGTTTCAAGTGTGGGGGGGGGGGGGGGGGGGTGAGAGGCGGGGAGACGGTTGCAACATATATGTGTAAGAATTGACTAAAACAACAAAGAAATATGTAAAAAAAAACAAAAAGTTTCAAGTGGGGGGTGGGGGGGGGGGTGGGGGGGGGGGGGGAGAGGCGGGGAGACGGTTGCAACATATATGTGTAAGAATTGACTAAAACAAGTAAAAAAAAAAAATTAGATTTACAAGTGGGGGTTGGGTTGGGGGGAGAGGCGGGAGTGGGTTGGAAGGGGGTGGGGCAACACATATGTGTAAGAATTGCTAAAACAACAAAGAAATATGTAAAAAAAAAGTTCCAAGTGTGGGGCGGGATGGGGGGATGGGGTGGGGGGGGTGGGGGGGGGGGGGGGGGTTAAAACATATAAGTGTCAGAATTGATAAAAGCAACACAGAAATATGTAAAAAAAAAAAAAAAAAGGTGGGGAGGGGGTGGGGTTGGGGCGGGGGGGGGGGGGTGGATGGGGCAACATATATGTGTAAAAATTGACTAAAACAACAAAGAAATCTGTAACAAAAAAAAATGTCTCAAGTCTGGGGCGGGGTGGGGGTGGGGGTGATGGGGTGAGAGGCGGGAATCAGTTTGTTTTTTTTGGAGGTTTATGTGTGTAAGAATTGACTAAAACAACAAAGAAATATGTAAAAAAAAAAAAAATCAAATATGGGGCATGGTGGGTGGGGTGATGGCATGAGAGGCGGTGGGGTGTGGGGGGGGGAGGGGTTTGGGGAGCGGGGAGGCTTGCATCATTTTTATTTTATTTTTATTATTTTATTAAAGTGACAAATAACATCGTTACAAAATATTACATATACAAAACAATACAGTATAATATAGGCAATATTAAGTAAACAAATGTATACCCAGCCTAATGAGTCTTATTACATGTATAAGAACTGACAAAAGCAACACAGAAATATGTAAAAAAAAAAAAAAAAAAAGTTTCAAGTCTTGGACGGGATGGGGGTGGGGAGGTGATGGGGTGAGAGGCGTGGGGGTGGGGTGGTGGGTGCAGGGAGGGTTGCAACATATATGTGTAAGAACTGACTAAAACAACACAGAAATATGTAAAAAAAAAAAAAAAAAAAATCAAGTGTGGTGGGTGTGGTGGGTGTGGTGGGTGTGGTGATGGGGTGAGAGGCGGGGGTGGGGGGGGGAGGGGACAGGGAAGGTTGCAACATATATGTGTAAGAATTGACAAAAGCAACACAGAAATATGTAAAAAAATCAAGTGTGGGGCGTGGTCGGTGGTGTGATGGGGTAAGAGGCGGGGGGGGGGGGGGATGGGGGGTTGCAACATATATGTGTAGGAATTGACAAAAGCAACTCAGAAATATGTAAAAAAAAAAAAAAAAAAAAAAAGTGGTGGTGGGGTAGAGGGGGAGGGGGAGGGGGGGGGGGAGGGGGGGGAGAGGAGGGAGCCCATGCCCTAATATGGGTGAAGTAATAAGATGCATAATGCTATAACAAATCCCAAACCAAAATTATAGATATATACATGCTTACATGCAAACCTAGATCTGCCTTTATTGCACATTTTATGGGCCATCACAATTTGGGTTCCATGGGAGCCCAGATTTTGCAAAAGACAAAATTACTTATCCAACCCTTTACAATATACTATAAGGAAACCAATTCCAAAATTTAGTTCAGCTAGGACAAGAAATGTAAGAGATATAAACACAGCTTACACACAAAATTTGATGTGAAACAGACACATTTTAAGGGCTATCAGAATTTGGGTTCCATGGGAGCCCATGGATTACAGGAACCAAAATTACTTAAACAGCCCTTAAGATAATGCTATAAGGAAGCTAATGGCCAAATTTGGTTGAGCTAGGGTAAGAATTGTAAGAGATATAGACTTGTAAACACAGCTTACTCGCAAAATTTGATGTGAAATGGGACACATTTTATGGGCTATCATAATTTGGGTTCCATGGGAGCCCATGGGTTACAGGAACCAAAATTGCTTATGCAGTCCTTAAGATAATGCTATAAGGAAGCCCATGGCCAAATTTGGTTGTGCTAGGATAAGAAATGTAAGAGATATAGACTTGTAAACACAGCTTACACGCAAACCTGAATGTGGGACGCCGACGCCGACGCCAACGCCAACGCCGACGCCGACGCCGACCCCGGGGTGATTACATAAGCTCTCTTATTCTTCGAATAGTCGAGCTAACAACAACATGATCAACACATAATCAAACAACAACAACAACATTCAAACCAAATACTGCATCAACAATGACAGCAACAAAACAACAGTGAAGTTGATATGACTGGAAAAACAACAACAGGATCAACAAATAATCAAACAACAACAACACCCAAACCAAATACTGCATCAACAATGACAACAACAAAACAACAGTGAAGTTGATATTAATGGAAAAACAACAACAACAGGATCAACATATAATCAAACAACAACAACATCCAAACCAAATACTGCATCAACAATGACAACAACAAAACAACAAAACAACAGTGAAGTTGATCTTAATGGAAAAACATAAACAGGATCAACATATAACCAAAACAACAACAACACCCAAACCAAATACTGCATCAACAATGACAACAACAAAACAATAGTGGAGTTGATATGACTGGAAAAATAACAACAACAGGATCAACATATAATCAAACAACAACAACATCCAAACCAAATACTGCATCAACAATGACAAAAACAAAACAACAGTGAAGTTGATATGACTGGACCAAACCAAACCAAAAACTGCATCAATAATGACAACAACAAAACAACAGTGAAGTTGATATCAATGGAAATACAACAACATGATCAACATATAATCAAACAACAACAACATCCAAACCAAATACTACATCAACAATGACAACAACAAAACAACATTGAAGTTGATATGACTGGAAAAACAACAACAACAGGATCAACATAAAATCAAACAACAACAACATCCAAAACAAATACTGCATCAATAATGACAACAACAAAACAACATTGAAGTTTATATGACTTGAAAAACAACAACAGGATCAACATATAATCAAACAACAACAACATCCCAACAAAATACTGCATCAACAATCACAACAACAAAACGGCAGTGAAGTTGATATGACTGGAAAAAACAACAGGATCAACATATAATCAAACAACAACAACAACATCCAAACCAAATACTGCATCAACAATGACAGCAACAAAACAACAGTGAAGTTGATATGACTGGAAAAACAACAACAACAGGATCAACATATAATCAAACAACAACAACACCCAAACCAAATACTGCATCAACAATGACAACAACAATACAACAGTGAAGTTGATATGACTGGAAAAACAACAACAGGATCAACATATAATCAAACAACAACAACAACATCCAAACTAAATACTGCATCAACAATGACAACAAAAAAACAACAGTCAAGTTGATATGACTGGAAAAACAACAACAACAGGATCAACATATAATCAAACAACAACAACACCATCCAATCCAAATACTTCATCAACAATGACAAAAACAAAACAACAGTAAAGTTGATATGACTGGAAAAACAACAACAGGATCAACATATAATCAAGCAACAACAACAACATCCAAACCAAATACTGCATCAACAATGACAGCAAAACAACAGTGAAGTTGATATGACTAGAAAAACATCAACAACACTATCAAAATATAATCAAACAACAACAACACCCAAACCAAATACTGCATCGACAATGACAGAAACAAAACAACAGTGAAGTTGATATGACTGGAAAAACAACAACAACAGAATCAACATATAATCAAACAACAACAACACCATCCAATCCAAATACTTCATCAACAATGACAAAAACAAAACAACAGTGAAGTTGATATGACTGGAAAAACAACAACAGGATCAACATATAATCAAGCAACAACAACAACATCCAAACCAAATACTGCATCAACAATGACAGCAAAACAACAGTGAAGTTGATATGACTAGAAAAACATCAACAACACGATCAAAATATAATCAAACAACAACAACACCCAAACCAAATACTGCATTGACAATGACAGAAACAAAACAACAGTGAAGTTGATATGACTAGAAAAACAACAACACAAGGATCAACATATAATCATACAACAACAACACCCAAACCAAATACTGCATCAACAATCACAACAACAAAACAGCAGTGAAGTTGATATGACTGGAAAAAACAACAGGATCAACATATAATCAAACAACAACAACAACATCCAAACCAAATACTGCATCAACAATGACAGCAACAAAACAACAGTGAAGTTGATATGACTGGAAAAACAACAACAACAGGATCAACATATAATCAAACAACAACAACACCCAAACCAAATACTGCATCAACAATGACAACAACAATACAACAGTGAAGTTGATATGACTGGAAAAACAACAACAGGATCAACATATAATCAAATACCAAACAACAACATCAAAACCAAATACTGCATCAACAATGACAACAAAAAAACAACAGTGAAGTTGATATGACTGGCAAACAACAACAACAGGATCAACATATAATCAAACAACAACAACACCATCCAATCCAAATACTTCATCAACAATGACAAAAACAAAACAACAGTGAAGTTGATATGACTGGAAAAACAACAACAGGATCAACATATAATCAAGCAACAACAACAACATCCAAACCAAATACTGCATCAACAATGACAGCAAAACAACAGTGAAGTTGATATGACTAGAAAAACATCAACAACACGATCAAAATATAATCAAACAACAACAACACCCAAACCAAATACTGCATCGACAATGACAGAAACAAAACAACAGTGAAGTTGATATGACTGGAAAAACAACAACAACAGAATCAACATATAATCAAACAACAACATCCAAACCAAATACTGCATCAACAATCACAGCAACAAAACAACAGTGAAGTTGATTACAATGGAAAAACAACAACAACAGGATCAACATATAATCAGACAACAACAACATCAAAACCAATACTGCATCAGCAATAACAACAACAAAAGAACAGTGAAGTAGATATGACTGGAAGATAACAACAACAGGATCAACATATAATCAAACAACAACAACATCCAAACCAATTATTGCATCAACAATGACAACAACAAAACAACAGTGAAGTTGATATGACTGGAAAAAACAACAACAGGATCAACATACAATCAAACAACAACAACAACAACGTCCAAACCAAATACTGCATCAACAATGACAGCAACAAAACAACAGTGAAGTTGATATGACTTGAAAAACTACAACCACAGGATCAACATATAATCAAGCAACAACAACATCCAATCCAAATACTGCATCAACAATGACAACAAGAAAACAACAGTGAAGTTGATATGACTGGAATAAAACAAGAACAGGATCAACATATAATCAAATAAGAACGACATCTAAACCAATACTGCATCAGCAATGACAAAAACAGTGAAGTAGATATGACTGGAAAAACAACAACAAAAGGATCAACATATAATCATACAACCACAACACCCAAACCAAATACTGCATCAATAACATTAACAACAAAACAACAGTGAAGTTGATATGACTGGAAAAACAACAACAACAGGATAAACATATAATCAAACAACAACAACATCCAAAACAAATACTGCATCAACAATGACAACAACAAAACAGCAGTGAAGTTGATATGACTGGACCAAACCAAACCAAATACTGCATCAATAATGACAACAACAAAACAACAGTGAAGTTGATATCAATAAAAAACAACAACATGATCAACATATAATCAAACAACAACAACATTCAAACCAAATACTGCATCAACAATGACAGCAACAAAACAACACTGAAGTTGATATGACTGGAAAAACAACAACAGGATCAACAAATAATCAAACAACAACAACACCCAAACCAAATACTGTATCAACAATGACAAAAACAAAACAACAGTGAAGTTGATATGACTGGAAAAACAACAACAACATGATCAACATATAATCAAGCAATAACAACATCCAAACCAAATACTACATCAATAATGACAAAAACAATACAACAGTGAAGTTGATATGACTGGAAAAACAAAAACAACAGGATCAACATATAATCAAACAACACCAACATGCAAATAAAATACTGCATCAATAATGAAAACAACAAAACAACATTGAAGTTTATATGACTGGAAAAACAACAACAGGATCAACATATAATCAAACAACAACAACATCCAAATGAAATACTGCATCCACAATGACAACAACAAAACAACAGTGAAGTTGATATGACTGGAAAAACAACAACAGGATCAACAAATAATCAAACAACAACAACACCCAAACCAAATACTGCATCAACAATGACACAACAAAACAACAGTGAAGTTGATATTAATGGAAAAACAACAACAACAGGATCAACATATAATCAAACAACAACAACATCCAAACCAAATACTGCATCAACAATGACAACAACAAAACAACAAAACAACAGTGAAGTTGATCTTACTGGAAAAACGTAAACAGGATCAACATATAACCAAACAACAACAACACCCAAAAAAATACTGCATCAACAATGACAACAACAAAACAACAAAACAACAGTGAAGTTGATCTTACTGGAAAAACAAAAACATGATCAACATATAATCAAACAACAACAACATACAAACCAAATACTGCATCAACAATGACAACAAGAAAACAACAGTGCAGTTGATATGACTGGAAAAATATAAACAGGATCAACATAAAATCAAACAACAACAACATCCAAAAAAATACTGCATCAACAATGACAACAACAAAACAACAAAACAACAGTGAATTTGATCTTACTGGAAAAACAAAAACATGATCAACATATAATCAAACAACAACAACATACAAACCAAATACTGCATCATCAATGACAACAACACAACAACAGTGAATTTGAGATTACTGGAAAAAACAACAACAGGATCAATATACAATCAAACAACAACAACAACTTCCAAACCAAATACTGCATCAACAATGACAGCAACAAAACAACAGTGAAGTTGATATGACTTGAAAAACAACAACAACAGGATCAACATATAATCAAACAACAACAAAATCCAATCCAAATACTGCATCACCAATGACAACAACCATACAACAGTGAAGTTGATATGACTGGAAAAACAACAACAACAGGATCAACATATAATCAAACAACAACATCCAAACCAAGTACTGCATCAACAATGACAACAACAAAACAACAGTGAAGTTGATATAACTAGAAAAACAACAACATGATCAACATATAATCAAACAACAACATCCACACCAAATACTGCATCAACAATGACAACAACAAAACAACAGTGAAGTTGATATGACTGGAAAAACAATAACAACAGGATCAACATATAATCAAACAACAACAACATCCCAACAAAATACTGCATCAACAATGACAACAACAAAACAACAGTGAAGTTGCTATGACTGGAAAAACAACAACAGAATCAACAAATAATCAAACAACAACAACACCCAAACCAAATACTGCATCAACAATGACACAACAAAACAACAGTGAAGTTGATATTAATGGAAAAACAACACCAACAGGATCAACATATAATCAAGCAACAACAACATCCAAACCAAATACTGCATCAACAATGACAACAACAAAACAACATTGAAGTTGATATGACTGGAAAAACAACAACAACAGGATCAACATAAAATCAAACAACAACAACATCCAAAACAAATACTGCATCAATAATGACAACAACAAAAAAACATTGAAGTTTATATGACTTGAAAAACAACAACAGGATCAACATATAATCAAACAACAACAACATCCAAATGAAATACTGCATCAACAATGACAACAAGAAAACAACAGTGAAGTTGATATGACTGGAAAAACAACAACAACAGGATCAACATATAATCGAACAACAACAACATCTAAACCAATACTGCATCAGCAATGACAACAACAAAACAACAGTGAAGTTGATATGACTGGAAAAACAACAACACAAGGATCAACATATAATCATACAACAACAACACCCAAACCAAATACTGCATCAACAATCACAACAACAAAACAGCAGTGAAGTTGATATGACTGGAAAAAACAACAGGATCAACATATAATCAAACAACAACAACAACATCCAAACCAAATACTGCATCAACAATGACAGCAACAAATCAACAGTGAAGTTGATATGACTGGAAAAACAACAACAACAGGATCAACATATAATCAAACAACAACAACACCCAAACCAAATACTGCATCAACAATGACAACAACAATACAACAGTGAAGTTGATATGACTGGAAAAACAACAACAGGATCAACATATAATCAAACAACAACAACAACATCCAAACCAAATACTGCATCAACAATGACAACAAAAAAACAACAGTGAAGTTGATATGACTGGAAAAACAACAACAACAGGATCAACATATAATCAAACAACAACAACACCATCCAATCCAAATACTTCATCAACAATGACAAAAACAAAACAACAGTGAAGTTGATATGACTGGAAAAACAACAACTGGATCAACATATAATCAAGCAACAACAACAACATCCAAACCAAATACTGCATCAACAATGACAGCAAAACAACAGTGAAGTTGATATGACTGGAAAAACATCAACAACACAATCAACATATAATCAAACAACAACAACACCCAAACCAAATACTGCATCGACAATGACAGAAACAAAACAACAGTGAAGTTGATATGACTGGAAAAACAACAACAAAAGAATCAACATATAATCAAACAACAACATCCAAACCAAATACTGCATCAACAATCACAGCAACAAAACAACAGTGAAGTTGATTACAATGGTAAAAAAAACAAACAACAGGATCAACATATAATCAGACAACAACAACATCAAAACCAATACTGCATCAGCAATAACAACAACAAAACAACAGTGAAGTAGATATGACTGGAAGATAACAACAACAGGATCAACATATAATCAAACAACACCACCATCCAAACCAAATACTGCATCAACAATGACAAAAACAAAACAACAGTGAAGTTGATATGATTGGAAAAACAACAACAGGATCAACATATAATCAAACAACAACAACATCCAAACCAAATACTGCATCAAAGATGACAACCAAAAAAACAACAGTGAGGTTGATATGACTGGAAAAACAACAACAACAGGATCAACATATAATCAAACAACACACCATCCAAACCAAATACTGCATCAACAATGACAAAAACAAAACAACAGTGAAGTTGATATTATATCATATATGTGGTAAATCATAACTACCTATCATGCTTAGAATATTTACGGTTGTTCTGTGAGATCCATACTTATATGTATATGCACAACAATTTATTTTATTGAATAAGTTTATGTTTTTCCTTCTTAAGATAATCTTATCTTAAATGTGTTGCTGTAAAGATATGTCCACGTTATAGCTGCTAGTCCCGAGATATGCATACTTTATACGCTTTTTGCTTGTCAGAGATAAACTGACTCTTGTTGAGATACACTTACATTAAGCATTGTTTCTAAAATACACTTACATTGTGTTTTTGCTCCTTGAGTAACACATATGTATCTTTACTCTCTATATACACTATTTGAGATATGTTTGATGTACATATTTTTGCTGTCTGAGATATCCTCACTTTATAATAATGCTTTAATAATGTGTTTGCTGCCTTAGATATACATACTTTATATGCCTTGAAGCCTAAGGTGTGCATGCTTTATATGCTTTGCTGCAAACGATATACATGCTTTATATGCTTTGTTGGCTAAGATATAGTGCTTTTTATACTTGGCTGTCTGAGATGCATATTTTGTATTCGTTGCTGTCTGAGATATTCCCATTCTATAATAATGCTTTGCTACATACTTCACGTGTTTGGCTGTCCAAGATATAAAAACGTATATTCTTTGCGGCCTGAGATATACATACTCCATATGCTTTTCTGTCTAAGATATACTTGCTTTATATGCTTTGATGCCTGAGATATACATACTTTATATTATTTGCTGCATGTGATATATATACTTAAGAAGCTTTTCTGTCTAAGCTGTACATGCTTTATAAACTTTGCTGCCTGAGATATACACGCTTTTTATTCTTTGCTGCATAAGATATACATATTATATATGCTTTTCAGTCTAAGATATACATGCTTTATATGCTTTGATGTCCAGGATATTCATGCTTGATATGCTTTGATATACATGCTTTGTATTCTTTGCTGTATGTGATATACATACTTTATAGGTTTGTCTAAGATATACATGCTTTATATGCTTTGATGCCTGGAATATAGCTGCTTTGTATAGTTCGATGTCCGAGATATACATGCTTTGTATTCTTTAATCCATGAGATAAACATGCTCTGTATACTTTGATGCTTGAGATATACATGCTTTATGTTCCTTGATGCCTGAGATATACATTCTCTATATGCTTTGGTGCCTAAGTCATACATGCTTTAGATGCTTTGATGCCTGAGATATACATGCTTTGATGCTTGAGATATACATGCCTAGTATTCATTGATGCCGGAGCTGTACATGCTCTATATGCTTTGATACCTGAGATATGGATGCTTTATATGCTTTGATGCGTAAGATATACATGCTTTATATGATTTGATGTCTGATATATACATGCTTTATATGCATTGATGACTGAGATATACATGCTTTATATGCTTTGATGACTAAGATACACAAACATTTTAATTATCATTTGATGCCGCAGTTATAATTACCTCATATGTGTTGTTGTATGAAGCATACACGCTTTATGTGTTCATGGTCCGAGACATACATTTTTTATGGGTATGCTGTCTAAGATATACTTCTGCTTTTCTGCCTCAGATATACATACTTTATGTGCGTTTTCTGCCTGATATAGACATACATTATATGATCTTCTGCCTGAGAAATACTTTGCTGCCAAGTTATATGCTTTTCTGTCTGAGAGATACTACTTTATGTGCTTTGCTGTGTGATGTATATATATGTTATGTGTATGACTATTTTATATGCTGTTCTGTCTGAGAGATACATACTCTATATCCTGTGTTGTCTGAGATATAATTAATTTTTTTAACATACTTTGCTGCTTGAAATATACATACTATATAATGATGTTTAGATGTCAGCTATACTTACTTAATATGTTCTGATACTTGAGATACTTCTTGTTATGCCTTGGTGCCTGAGATATACTAGCTAAGATATACTAGTTTAGAATATGTGTTTGCTGGAATACACTTTAATACTTTATGTGTGACTTTTGTGATGTAATCACTTCGTGCTTCTTGGAAGCTCTCTGATATAGTCCATGACATGCTTCAGAATTACTTAATATATATTATTAGTTTACTATTACCATCATTACCAAAAAATACCATGACAACATATACTTAGGTTTATGTCAAAAATAGTTTTTTAAGGTAAATTTTTCACAAAATGCAGAATGTTTTGTTAATTCTACATTTTTCTTTTTTACAACTGCTGATTGCTGTCTCACTATGGTCCCCATCTTTGTTTATAGACACTTATGACTAGTATAAACATATTGTCTGTTAATTGTCAGGGTCTTGGTGCAGCAGAAAAACGTATCGATGTATTTAACTACCTAAAAAGTAAAAACTGTCACATTTATTGCCTTCAGGACATTCACTCTACTACAGCAACTGAAAACTTTATTCGCACACAGTGGGGAAATGATTGTCTTTTTAGTTCAGGAACCTCGAATGCAAGAGGTGTTGCAATACTTTTCAACAAACACTTAGATTATAAAGTACATTCTCACATATCAGATAATGAAGGTAACTTTCTCATAGCTGACTTAACAGTTGACAATAACAGATTCACACTCATCACTTTATATGGCCCAAACAATGACTCTCCCAATTTTTACGACAGTATTTTATTAAAATATGAACAGGTTAAAAACAGCACTCTAATAATGTGTGGAGACTTTAATATTGTTCAAGATCCAATCCTTGATTATTCTAATTACAAAAGCATAAATAACAATAAGGCACGAGAGCGAGTTTTAGACATTAAATGCGATTATAATCTAATTG
This sequence comes from Cyrtodaria siliqua, assembly GCA_037043455.1. Taxonomy (NCBI): domain Eukaryota; kingdom Metazoa; phylum Mollusca; class Bivalvia; order Adapedonta; family Hiatellidae; genus Cyrtodaria; species Cyrtodaria siliqua. Next base: position 135,865 of record JAWPHD010003682.1, read on the forward strand.
ATCCTTTTAGAGAATTACATCCCCATTTAAAACGGTATACTTGGAGACGAAGAACTCCTTTAAAACAAGCTAGACTCGACTTCTTCCTTGTTTCTTAAAATATGTTTTCTTCAATAGAAAATTGTACCATTGAACCCAGTTACCGCTCTGATCATTCAATGATAGTTCTAAAATTGAATTTTAATCAATTTATACGTGGTAAATCCCTTTGGAAACATAACAACTCTCTTCTAGGTGATATTGAATACTTAAACACAATAAATAGAAAAATTAAAGACATTAAAACACAGTATGCTGTTCCAATTTACAATATGGAGAACATAAGTAATATCCCCGATAATGAAATACAATTTTCAATAAATGACCAACTGTTTCTCGAAACACTACTCATGGAATTACGCGGTAAATCTATATCTTATTCTAGTTATAAGAAGAAAATTACAGATAAAAGAGAAAATGAATTGATTGCTGAAATAGAAACCTTAGAAAATAACTTGTCTTTAAATAACTTAGAAACCTTAGAAACATACAAAAATGAATTAAGAATATTAAGAAAACAGAAAATGAACGGCTACCTAATTAGATCAAGAGCAAATATAATTGAGAATGATGAAAAACCAACCTCATTTTTTTTCAATTTAGAATCCCATAATTACTCTTCAAAGATAATTCCTAAAATAGAAAAACAAAATGGAGAAATCATATCAGATCAACATGAAATTTTAAAAGAGACTAAGAAATTCTATGAACAACTATATACTAGCAAAGACAATGAACTAGAAAATATTAACTTAGAAAATGACTTAAAAGACTTTGATATACCTAAACTTACAGATAGTGAATCAATTAATCTTGAAGGCCATATATCCTTTGAAGAAGCGTCTGAAACACTCAGAAAAATGAAAAATAACCGTAGCCCAGGGTCAGATGGATTTGTTGCTGATTTTTTTAAAGTATTTTGGCAACAAATAGGGCATTTTGTAGTAAGATCTTTAAACTATGGCTTCAGTAAGGGCGAACTATCAATAACTCAAATAGAAGGAATAATAACCGTTATACCAAAGGAAAATAAATCGAGACTGCATATAAAAAAACTATAGACCAATCTCCCTCCTAAATTGTACATATAAAATTGCCTCAGGCTCTATTGCAAATAGAATTAAATCAACGCTTATTAAGCTGATAAATAACGATCAATCTGGTTTTATCTTTGGAAGATACTTAGGAGAAAACACTAGACTTATATACGATGTTATGCAATACGCAGAAGAAAATAATCTGCCAGGTTTAATTCTCTTGATTGATTTTGAAAAAGCTTTTGATTCTCTGTCATGGGTCTTTATATTTAAAGTACTTACATTTTTTAAATTTGGAGAAAATTTTATATCATGGATAAAGATTTTATATAAAAATGCAAAATTGGCTGTTAACCAAGGAGGAAACCTGTCATCGTTTTTTAACATCGGAAGGGGCTGCCGTCAGGGCGACCCCTTGTCACCTTATATTTTTATTTTGTGTGCTGAAATATTGGCAATTAGAATAAGAAATAATAAAAATATTAAAGGTATTACTATAGAGAACATAGAAACTAAACTTTCACAATATGCAGACGATACATCTGTCTTTTTGGATGAATCTGATACATCTCTGAATGAAACACTCTCAGAACTATTAAAATACTCTAAATATTCTGGTTTAAATATAAATTTTGACAAAACACAAGTTGTATGGATAGGGAGGAAAAAATACAGTTCAGATACAATCAAAACAAAATGGAAACTTAACTGGGGAAAAGATAATTTCAAGCTACTAGGAATACATTTCAACGTCGACTTAGGTAAAATGATAGAATTAAACTATAATGATAAGATATTAAAAATCCAAAATACAGTAAAGATATGGAAGCGAAGATATTTAACACCGATTGGTAAAATCACAGTTATTAAAACATTACTACTTCCAATTTCAAATCATTTATTTATATCTCTTCCAAACCCAAATGAAAACACAATAACAAAAATTAATAACATATTGTATGACTTTTTATGGGAAGGCCCTGCAAAAATAAAAAAATCCGTAATAGTTAAGCAACATTTTGAAGGTGGTCTCAAAATGATTAATCTTAAAGCATTTATATTCAGCCTTAAAACTACATGGATAAGACGACTCATAACTAATGAGTGCACTTGGAAGCAACTGGTTGAAAAAATAATAGATATTAAAAAATTAACATCTTTTGGCAAAAATTACTGTGAAACATTAATAAAAAAAAATTAAAAATAATTTCTGGAAAGATGTGCTAATTTCATATGTTAAACTTATTGATTTTAGTTTGCCTAACTCACCTGAGGACTTTTTGTCAAACCCACTACTCTATAATAACAATATTTTGATTGGCGGTAAGCCATTTTTTAACGAAGTATGGTATAGGAAAGGCATAATTTTTATAAATGACTTAATCAATGAAAATGGTGGATTTTATTCTTTTACTGAGTTTGAAGAAAAAACTGGCATTAAAACAAATTTTCTAATCTACGAAGGAGTAGTAGCTGCCATTAAAACATTTAGAAAACAATTGCAAAACAAAATAACAATGAACAAATTAGAAAACCCAATTTTACCTGCGAATATTAAAGCAATCATCAAAAACAAGAAAGGTTGCATTGATATGTATTCCATTTTTAATAGAAATAATGAAAGTCCAACATCAAAAATCAAATGGGAACATATTTATGATATTGAAGCCGAAACATGGAAAGACATATATTCATCCCCTTTCAAAATTACCTCTAGCACAATACTACAATGGTTTCAAACAAGAATTAACCATCGGCTTCTTTCAACACAGCATTATCTACATAAAATAAAAAAAGCTGAAAACCCTTTCTGCCACTTCTGCCACCAAGACGAGACTATAGTTCATATGTTTTGGACCTGTCCTTCATCTCAGAATTTTTTAACACAGATAAACTCTTTCTTTTTAACAAAAAACATAAATCTGAATCTGTCAGAACAAGCATTTATTTTTAACACAGGTGAAGAACAATCGACTGTAGAGTTACAAATTATTTTAGAAATGAAATACTATATATTTACCTCAAAACGACTAAAAACACCGCTCTCCCTTACCCCAATGATATACAGACTAAGGTATCTGTATGAAACACATAGACAAATCGCAATTAGAAATAATCAACTAGAAAGATTTGAAAATTCATGGAGCAAGTACAAAACCATTGTAGATTAATCAGTATTATACTAACTCCTATCCATGCACTTCTCCGGGTACAATTTTAGAGCAAACCCAAGACACTGACAATTCGTAAATCAATTATATCAATATTGAATATTTAATACTTACATATACAAATTTTATAAGCAGATGGGCCTTTGGACAGCAATCAACTGTTAGGTAAAGAAGTGTTTTTTCCTTAAACAGAATTTTTCTTTTTCTTCCTGAAATCATAATTTTTATGCTCCCTGCCATAACTGTACAATACATGTATATTTTCTGTATTAATTGTAATTTCATTATGCTAAAATAGTATTTCATATAAATATTGCATGTAAATGTAAAGATATTGTAAGGTGTGGAAAGGGATGGTCCTCCCCGACCCTTGCTCCACCAATTGACGGGGAGATTAAACGGGTCGTCAGAAGACGGCTCAAAAAAAACAAAAAAACAAACAAAAAAAAACAAACAAACAAAAAAACAGGATCAACATATAATCAAACAACAACAACAACACCCAAACCAAATACTGCAACAACAATGACAAAACAAAACAACAGTGAAGTTGATGTGACTGGAAAAACAACAACAACAGGATCAACATATAATCAAACAACAACAACACCCAAAACAAATACTGCATCAACAATGACAAAAATAAAACAACAGTGAAGTTGATATGACTGGAAAAACACTAACAACAGGATCAACATATAATCAAACAACACCACCATCCAAACCAAATACTGCATCAACAATGACAAAAACAAAACAACAGTGAAGTTGATATGATTGGAAAAACAACAACAGGATCAACATATAATCAAACAACAACAACATCCAAACCAAATACTGCATCAAAGACGACAACCAAAAAAACAACAGTGAAGTTGATATGACTGGAAAAACACCAACAACAGGATCAACATATAATCAAACAACACCACCATCCAAACCAAATACTGCATCAACAATGACAAAAAAACAACAACAGTGAAGTTGATATGACTGGAAAAACAACAACAACAGGATCAACATATAATCAAACAACAACAACACCCAAACAAAATACTGCAACAACAATGACAAAACAAAACAACAGTGAAGTTGATGTGACTGGAAAAACAACAACAACAGGATCAACATATAATCAAACAACAACAACAACACCCAAAACAAATAATGCATCAACAATGACAAAACAAAACAACAGTGAAGTTGATATGACTGGAAAAACACTAACAACAGGATCAACATATAATCAAACAACACCACCATCCAAACCAAATACTGCATCAACAATGACAAAAAAACAACAACAGTGAAGTTGATATGACTGGAAAAACAACAACAACAGGATCAACATATAATCAAACAACAACAACACCCAAACCAAATACTGCAACAACAATGACAAAACAAAACAACAGTGAAGTTGATGTGACTGGAAAAACAACAACAACAGGATCAACATATAATCAAACAACAACAACACCCAAAACAAATACTGCATCAACAATGACAAAAATAAAACAACAGTGAAGTTGATATGACTGGAAAAACACCAACAACAGGATCAACATATAATCAAACAACACCACCATCCAAACCAAATACTGCATCAACAATGACAAAAACAAAACAACAGTGAAGTTGATATGATTGGAAAAACAACAACAGGATCAACATATAATCAAACAACAACAACATCCAAACCAAATACTGCATCAAAGATGACAACCAAAAAAACAACAGTGAGGTTGATATGACTGGAAAAACAACAACAACAGGATCAACATATAATCAAACAACACACCATCCAAACCAAATACTGCATCAACAATGACAAAAACAAAACAACAGTGAAGTTGATATGACTGGAAAAACAACAACAACAGTATCAACATATAATCAAACAACAACAATACCCAAAACAAATACTGCATCAACAATGACAAAAATAAAACAACAGTGAAGTTGATAGGACTGGAAAAACACCAACAACAGGATCAACGTATAATCAAACAACACCACCATCCAAACCAAATACTGCATCAACAATGACAAAAACAAAACAACAGTGAAGTTGATATGACTAGAAAAACATCAACAACACGATCAAAATATAATCAAACAACAACAACACCCAAACCAAATACTGCATCAACAATGACAAAACAAAACAACAGTGAAGTTGATGTGACTGGAAAAACAACAACAACAGGATCAACATATAATCAAACAACAACAACACCCAAAACAAATACTGCATCAACAATTACAAAAATAAAACAACAGTGAAGTTGATATGACTGGAAAAACACCAACAACAGGATCAACATATAATCAAACAACACCACCATCCAAACCAAATACTACATCAACAATGACAAAAACAAAACAACAGTGAAGTTGATATGACTGGAAAACCAACAACAACAGGATCAACATATAATCAAACAACAACAACACCCAAACCAAATACTGCATCAACAATGACAAAACAAAACAACAGTGAAGTTGATATGACTTGAAAAATAACAACAACAGAATCAACATATAATCAAACAACAACATCCAAACCAAATACTGCATCAACAATCACAGCAACAAAACAACAGTGAAGTTGATATGAATGGAAAAACAACAACAATAGGATCAACATATAATCAGACAACAACAACATCAAAACCAATACTGCATCAGCAATGACAACAACAAAACAACAGTGAAGTTTATATGACTGGAAAAACATCAACAACAGGATCAACATATAATCAAACAACAACAACACCCAAACCAAATACTGCATCGACAATGACAAAAACAAAACAACAGTGAAGTTGATATGACTGGAAAAACAACAACAACAGAATCAACATATAATCAAACAACAACATCCAAACCAAATACTGCATCAACAATCACAGCAACAAAACAACAGTGAAGTTGATTAGAATGGAAAAACAACAACAACAGGATCAACATATAATCAGACAACAACAACATCAAAACCAATACTCCATCAGCAATGACAACAACAAAACAACAGTGAAGTTGATATGACTGGAAGATAACAACAACAGGATCAACATATAATCAAACAACAACAACAACATCCAAACCAAATACTGCATCAGCAAATGACAGCAAATGACAGCAAAATAACAGTGAAGTTGATATGACTGGAAAAACAACAAGAACAGGATCAACATATAATCAAACAACAACAACACCCAAACAAAATACTGCATCAACAATGACAAAACAAAACAACAGTGAAGTTGATATGACTGGAAAAACAACAACAACAGGATCAACATATAATCAAACAACAACAACACCCAAACCAAATACTGCATCAACAATGACAAAACAAAACAACAGTGAAGTTGATATGACTGGAAAAACAACAACAACAGAATCAACATATAATCAAACAACAACACCCAAACCAAATACTGCATCAACAATCACAGCAACAAAACAACAGTGAAGTTGATATGAATGGAAAAACAACAACAACAGAATCAACATATAATCAAACAACAACATCCAAACCAAATACTGCATCAACAATCACAGCAACAAAACAACAGTGAAGTTGATTAGAATGGAAAAACAACAACAGGATCAACATATAATCAGACAACAACAACATCAAAACCAATACTCCATCAGCAATGACAACAACAAAACAACAGTGAAGTTGATATGAATGGAAAATAACAACAACAGGATCAACATATAATCAAACAACAACAACAACATCCAAACCAAATACTGCATCAACAATGAAGTTGATATGACTGGAAAAACAACAACAACAGTGAAGTTGATATGACTGGAAAAACAACAACAACAGGATCAACATATAAACAAACAACAACAACACCCAAACGAAATACTGCATCAACAATGACAAAACAAAACAACAGTGAAGTTGATATGACTGGAAAAACAACAACAACAGGATGAACATATAATCAAACAACAACAACATCCAAATGAAATACTGCATCAACAAAAGAAGAGGCCCAAGATGGCCTGTGGACGCTCTACTGGCTAACATGGCTCTTATAACATCAATGAAGTGAGTGACTGCCATTTATGTTTTATTGGAAGTTTCGGGCAAAAAACAGCTTTTTGACTAAATCAAGGGCCATAACTAAGGAATCTGGTAAAGCTTGGTAAAGATCAGATGAAAAATAAAGGCCCTACTGTTATTAACGAGGCAAAATATAGCATTTTTAACTAATTCAAGAGCCATAACTCCTCTGTTACTGGTCCGACTGGTCCAACATAGAAAAAAAAAATAAAAAAAAAAACAACGTAAAAAAACAATTTTAAAAAAAAACACAAAAAAATAAATAAATTTAAAAAAAGAAAATTAAAAAAAATTAAAAAGAAAAAAGAAAAAAAGAAATGGAAACATTAAAAAACAAGAGCTGTCAGAGAACAGCGCAGCTCGACTATTCGATTTTTCGGAGAATAATAAATTTATAGCTAGTATATACCATCAGAAAACAAGGCTACAACAATGTGGGGTGGGGTTGGGAGCACAACATAACTATGTGTAAGAATTGACCAAAACTACACAGAAATAGGTAAAAAAAAAAAAAAAAAAAAAATCGAGTTTTGAGTGGGGTGTGGGGTGGGAGAGAGGCGGGGATGGATGGTGGGGGGAGTGGGGGTGGTGAGGGCAACATATATGTGTAAGAAGCTTTGTAATAATTCACCAAAACAACACAAAAATATGAAGAAGGGGCAACATATATGTGTAAGAATTGACAAAAGCAACACAGAAATATGTAAAAAAAAAAAAAAAAGTTTCAAGTGGGGATGGGGTGGGGGGAGCAGGGGGAGGGGGGAGCGGGGGTGCAACATATATGTGTAAGAATTGACTAAAACAACAAAGAAATATTTTTAAAAAAAAAAAAATCTAGTGTGGTGGGGGGGTGGGGGGGGGGGGGGGATTTGGGCGGTGAGGGGGCAACACATATGTGTAAGAATTGACAAAAGCAACACAGAAATATGTAAAAAAAACAAAAATTACGATTTTCAAGTGGGGGTTGGAATGTGGGGAGCGGGGGTGAGAGGCGGGAGTGGGTTGGGTGGGGGAGGGGGCAACATATGTGTGTAAGAATTGACTAAAACAACAAAGAAATATGTAAAAAAAAAAAAGTTTCAAGTGTGGGGCGGGGTGGGGGGGGGGGATGAGAGGGGTGGGGGTTGGGGGTTGGAGTTGCAACATATATGTGTAAGAATTGACAAAAGCAACACAGAAATATGTAAAAAAAAAAAAAATTCAAGTGGGGGTGGGGTGTGGGGGAGAGCGGGGGGAGAGGCGGGAATGGGTTGGGGGTGGGGGGAGGGGGCAACATATATGTGTAAGAATTGACTAAAACAACTAAGAAATATTTTAAAAAAAAAGAAACAAGTTTCAAGTGTAGGGGGGGGGAAGGTTGCAACATATATGTGTAAGAAATAACTAAAACAACACAGAAATGTGTAAAAAAAACAAAAATTACGATTTTCAAGTGGGGGTTGGATGGGGGGAGCGGGGGTGAGAGGCGGGAGTGGGTTGGGTGGGGGAGGGAGCAACATATGTGTGTAAGAATTGACTAAAACAACAAAGAAATATGTAAAAAAAGTTCCAAGTGTGGGGCGGGTTGGGGGGGTGAGAGGGGTGGGGGGTTGGGGGTTGGAGTTGCAACATATATGTGTAAGAATTGACAAAAGCAACACAGAAATATGTAAAAAAAAAAAAAAAAATCCAAGTGTGGGATGGGGTGGGGCGGGGTGGGGCGGGAGTGGGTTGGGTGGGGGAGGGGGCAACATATGTGTGTAAGAATTGACTAAAACAACAAAGAAATATGTAAAAAAAAAAAAAAGTTCCAAGTGTGGGGCGGGGGGGGGGGGGGTGAGTGGGGGGGGGGGAGGGGTTTGAGGGGGGTTGCAAAATATATGTGTAAGAATTGACAAAAGCAACACAGAAATATGTAAAAAAAATAATATAATAGTTTCAAGTGGGGTTGGGGTGTGGTGGGGTGGGGTGGCGTGTGTGTGGAGCGGGGGTGAGGGTGAGAGGCAGGAGTGGGTTGTGGGGGAGGGGGGTGGATGGGGCAACATATATGTGTAAAAATTGACTAAAACAACAAAGAAATATGTAAAAAAAAAAAAAAAGTTTCAAGTCTGGGGCGGGGTGGGGGTGATGGTGATGGGGTGAGAGGCGGGAGTGTGCGTTGGGGGTTTGGGGGGGGGGGGGGACATATGTATGTAAGAATTGACTAAAACAACAAAGAAATATTTAAAAAAAAAAAAATCAAGTGTGGGGCATGGTGGGTGGGGTGATTGGATGAGAGGCGGGGGGTGGGTGGGGCGGGGAGGGTTGCAACATACATGTGTAAGAATTGACAAAAGCAACACAGAAATATGTAAAAAAAAAAAAAAAAAAAAAAAGTTTCAAGTCTGGGGCGGGTTGGGAGGTGATGGTGTGAGGGGCGGGGGATGGTGGGGGCGGGGAGGGTTCCAACATATATGTGTAAGAATTGACTAAAACAACACAGAAATATGTAAAAAAAAAAAAAAAAAAAAAAAAAGGTGTGGAGAGGAGTGGGGGCGGGGTTAGGGGGGGGGGGGGGGGGGGGAGGAGGGAGCTCATGCCCCAAAATGGGTGAAGTAATAAGATGCATAATGCTATAACAAATCCCAAACCAAAATTATAGATATATACATGCTTACATGCAAACCTAGATCTGCCTTTATTGCACATTTTATGGGCCATCACAATTTGGGTTTCATGGGAGCCCAGAATTTGCAGAAGACAAAATTACTTATCCAACCCTTTACAACATACTATAAGGAAACCAATTCCAAAATTTAGTTCAGCTAGGACAAAAAAAGTAAGAGATATGGACCTGTAAACACAGCTTACACGCAAAATCTGATGTGAAACAGACATATTTTAAGGGCTATCAGAATTTGGGTACCATGGGAGCCCAGGGATTACAGGAACCAAAATTACTTAAGCAGCCCTTACGATAATGCTATAAGGAAGCTAATGGCCAAATTTAGTTGTGCTAGGGTAAGAATTGTAAGAGATATAGACTTGTAAACACAGCTTACACGCAAAATTTGATGTGAAATGGGGCACATTTTATGGGCTATGATAATTTGGGTTCCATGGGAGCCCATGGGTTACAGGAACCAAAATTGCTTATGCAGCCCTTAAAATAATGCTACAAGGAAGCCCATGAACAAATTTGGTTGTGGTAGGATAAGAAATGTAAGAGATATAGACTTGTAAACACAGCTTACACGCAAACCTAGATGTGGGACGCCGACGTCGACGCCGACGCCGACGCCGACGCCGACCCCGGGGTGATTACATAAGCTCTCTTATTCTTCGAATAGTCGAGCTAAAAATTAAAAAAAAAATCACAAACAAAAAAAAGAAAGCCATAAAATCTGCTAAAGTTTGGCTAAGATCACATGCTAAATAATACATGAGAGCTCTGTGGCATGTGGTTCCAGAGAAGATTTTTTTTCAGTTTTTGCCTATACAAGCCTAAGTAAAACTGTGACCCCCAGGGTGGGGCCATATGTGACCAATGGGTCACCATTTGAACAAACTTGGTAGAAGACCATAAGCTTATAGCAAATGCAAAATATTAAACCTCTGGCTCTTGCAGTTTCAGAGAAGAAGATTTTTTAAGTTTTTCCCTATATATGTCTATGTAAAACATGTGACCCTTGGGGCGGGGTCAAATGTGACCCGAGGGTCACCATTTGAACAAACTTGGTAAAGGACCATAAGCTTATAGCAAATGCAAAATATTAAACCTCTGGCTCTTGCAGTTCCAGAGAATAGATTTTTTTAAGTTTTTCCCTATACAAGCATTTATGTAAAACTGTGACCCCCGGGGCGGGGCCAGATGTGACCCCAGGGTCACCATTTGAACAAAATTGGTAAAGGACCATAAGCTTATAGCAACTGCAAAATATTAAACCTCTGGCTCTTGCAGTTTCAGAGAAGAAGATTTTTTAAGTTTTTCCCTATACGTGTCCATGTAAAACATGTGACCCTTGGGGCGGGGCCAAATGTGACCCCAGGGTCACCATTTGAACAAACTTTGTAAAAGACCATAAGCATATAATAAATGTAAAATATCAAACCTCTGGCTCTTCTAGTTTCCGAGAAGATTTTTTTAAAAAAAAGATCCTTTATAAGTCTATGTAAAACTGTGACACTTGGGGCGGAGACAAATTTGACCCCAGGGTCACCATTTGAACAAACTTAGTAGAGGACCATAAGCTGATGCTACATGTAATACATGAGAGCTCTGTGCCATGTGGTTCCAGAGAAGAAGATTTTTTTTCATTTTTGCCTATACAAGCCTATGTTAAACTGTGACCCCCGGGGTGGGGCCAAATGTGACCCTTGGGTCACCATTTGAACAAACTTGGAAGAGGACCACAAGCTTATAGCAAATGCAAAATATTAAACCTCTGGCTCTTGCAGTTTCAGAGAAGAAGATTTTTTAAGTTTTTCCCTATACATGTCTAGGTAAAACATGTGACCCTTGGGGCGGGGCCAAATGTGACCCGAGGGTCACCATTTGAACAAACTTGGTAAAAGACCATAAGCTTATAGTAAATGCAAAATATCAAACCTCTGGCTGTTGTAGTTTCCGAGAAGAAGATTTTTAAAAAAAAAAATCCTATATAAGTCTACGTAAAACTGTGACCCTCAGGGCGGGGACAAATTTGACCCCAGGGTCACCATTTGAACAAACTTAGTAGAGGACCATCAGCTGATGCTACATGTAATACATGAGAGCTCTGTGCCTTGTGGTTTCAGAGAAGAAGATTTTTTAAAGTTTTTTCCTATATGTCTTTATGAAAAACATGCAAAACCTCAATATACAAACTTTGGACCCCCGGGGCACGGCCATTTTTGACCCCGGGGACTTTATTTGAACAAACTTGATAGTATAGGCGTTGGCGATCATTTTAAAAGAAAAACTTGAAATCTGTCCAGCGGTTCTGGAGATTTTTTAAGGTTTCGACCATATATGGTAATGGCAGCCATCTTGGATGTAGCGCTGACCTAATTATAACAAATCTAAAAAGCATTCATCTAAGGATCATCCATGTGAAGTTTGGTCAAAATTAGCCAAGCGCTTTCTGAGGAGAAGTCGTTTGAAGAAAAGTTAACGGACGGACGACGGACGGACGACGGACGGACGACGCCAGTAGAGCTAACAACAGTGAAGTTGATATGACTGGCAAAAAACAACAACAGGATCAACACATAATCAAACAACATCACCATCCAAACCAAATACTGCATCAAGAATGACAACAACAAAATATCAACAGTGAAGTCGATATATCTGGACAATAACAAGACCAAATTCAAAATGAAGATCGAGATCATGGACAAATTTGGCAATAACTACTCTAAAATGCAATAACAACAGGATTGACGGATTAACAAACAACAACAGCCAAGCCAAATATAAAATCAACAATATTCACAACAAAACAACAGTGAAGTCGATATTACTGAAACAACAACAACAAAACCAAGCCAAATACTGAATCCACAATGACAACAACAAAACAACAGTGAAGTCGATAATATGGAATCAACAATGAGAACAAAACAAGAGGCCCAAGAGGGCCTGTGGACGCTCTACTGGCTAACATGGCTCTTATAACATCAATGAAGCGAGTGACTGCCATTTACGTTTTTTTGGAAGTTTCGGGCAAAACACAGCTTTTGAACTAAATCAAGGGCCATAACTAAAGAATCTTTAAAGTTCGGTAAAGATCAGATGAAAAATGAAGGCCCTACCATATTAACGAGGCAAAATATAGCATTTTTAACTAAATCAAGAGCCATAACTCCTCTGTTACTGGTCCGACTGGTCCAACATAGAGCTAATAAAAAAATAAAAAAAATAAAAAATTAAAAGAAACAAAAAAAAAGTAATAATAATAAAAAAAAAAAAATAAAAAAAAATTCAATAATAATTTAAACAAATAATTAAAAAAAATAATTTTTTTTTTTAAAGTTTGATAACGATCGGATGAAAAATGAAGGCCCTTTCGTCTTAACGAGGCAAAATATAGCGTTTTGAACTAAATCAAGGGCCATAACTAAGCTGTTACTGGTCCGATATGTTTGGTTTTCAAACTTGTCCGAGCTTTCATTGATATTAACAATCTGATAAAGTTTGGTAAAGATCGGATGAACAATGAAGCCCCTATTGTCTTAATGAGGCAAAATATAGCATTTTTAACTAAATCAAGGGCCATAACTCCGCTGTTACTGGTCAGATATGGCTAGTTTTTGAACATGTTCGAGCTTTCATTGATATTAACAATCTGATAAAGTTTGGTAAAGATCAGATGAACAATGAAGCCCCTATCGTCTTAACGAGGAAAAATATAGCATTTTTAACTAAATCAAGGGCCATAACTCTGCTGTTACTTGTTCGAAATGGCTGGTTTTCAAACTTGTTCGAGCTTTCAATGACATTAACAAGCTGATAAAGTTTGGTAAAGGTCGGATGAACAATGAAGCCCCTATCATCTTAACGAGGCAAAATATAGCATTTTTAACTAAATCAAGGGCCACAACTCCGCTGTTACTGGTCCGATATGGCTGGTTTTTGAACTTGTTCGAGCTTTCAACGACATTAACAATCTGATAAAGTTTGGTAAAGATCGGATGAACAATGAAGCCCCTATCGTCTTAACGAGGCAAAATATAGCATTTTTAACTAAATCAAGGGCCATAACTCCGCTGTTACTATTCCGATATGGCTGGATTTCGAACTTGTCCAAGCTTTCATTGATGTTAACAATCTGATAAAGTTTGGTAAAGATCGGATGAACAATGAAGCCCCTATCGTCTTAACGAGGCAAAATATAGCATTTTTAACTAAATCAAGGGCCACAACTCTGCTGTTACTGGTCCGGTATGGTTGGTTTTCGAACTTGTTCGAGCTTTCAATGACATTAACAGTCTGATAAAGTTTGATAAAGATCGGATGAACAATGAAGCCTCTATCGTCTTAACGAGGCAAAATATAGCATTTTTAACTAAATCAAGGGCCATAACTCTAGTGTTACTGGTCGGATCTGGCTGGTTTTCGAACTTGTCCGAGCTTTTATTGATATTAACAATGTGGTAAAGTTTGGTATAGATAGGTTGAATAATGAAGGCCCTATCGTCTTAACGAGGCAAAATATAGCAATATAGCATTTTTAACTAAATCAAGGGCCATAACTCCGCTGTTACTTGGCCGATCTGGCTGGTTTTCGAACTCATCCGAGCTTTTATTGATATTAACAACCTGTTAAAGTTTGGTAAAGATTGGATGAAAAATAAAGGCCCTATTGTCTTAACGAGACAAAAGTTAACAACGGACGGACGGACGACTGACGGACGGACGGACGACGGACAACTCGGCATCCCATAAGCTCTGCTGGCCTTCGGCCAGTAGAGCTAAAAATAAGAGTGTAGTCAATATGGCTGGAACAACAACAACAGGCTCAACAAAATAAATCAAAGGACTGTAGGTCCTGAGAGTCGCCAAGATTGAACAGTGTCTGTCTTCTTGGTGAGGTTAAAGGTTATGTTAAATTTTACAGGTGTGGCGTATTAAAATGAAATGATGCTTAGAACGAGATTTTTTTGTACTGAAAAATGCTTGGGACGGAATTATTTTTTGCAACCGCGTCGGTTTTGGTTTTTGAGTGTATGTCAGTGCTCACAGGTAATTATTTTAAGAGACAGGCCCAGGGCTCGTTGCTTCTGAAAATGGACAGGCCCCGATTTAAAATGGACAGGCCCTGATTTAAAATGGAAAGGTCCAATATTTTTTTCTTATTGGAAATTAGTCTTTATTCGCTTTTATACCACACATTTATTACATATGTAGTAATCAAACTCAGAACCTCCTGACTATATTTTTCTTTTTGCTACCACTTTATGCTCCTAGTCAGTGGACGTATTCACTACTTTTTTCAAATAAGTTAGAATAGAATATTGCATAGTAATTTATAACCGATGCAAAGGAGAGTACTAGCACTTTTTGCCAAACGATAATAATCAGAGCCGACTTGGTGAAACTGGAGCCAAGTTTTTAATCAGGTTTTATTAGACTATCAGGGCCTCCTGTGGCTATATTTTTCTTTTTGTCACCACTTTCTACAAGTTAAAGAATTAGAAGCCTAGACTAGAAAGCATTTAAAAGTAGGATTCCAGGAACTCTTTACACCTTAAATAATTAATAGAAATATACTTTATATCTGTATCTATACATATATATATTTTTTTCCCAACAACATGTATTTGTAAAGGGCTGTTTTTCTTATTTGATTATGTAAAAAAACACACAAAAAAAAAACAATTATCCGAAATTATGAACCATCCGAACTACTATGACACCGCTGTTTTCACAAACATTTAATCAAAATACCATCAATTACGAACTTTTTTCATGCATTAATGTGTTTTGAATGGTATGTTTTATCAAAGAGGAAAGAAAACACAACCCTAATAGCAGGATAATGTAGTTTTATGTCAATAATTGTCGATCTCAAATTGTCAAAAGTTGTGACAAAATGTCTGCAAAGATTGCCGTGTGCCCCTTTAAACTATTTGATTTGTTTACCTTGGTAGTAGAACTGAGCACTTCTTGACAAATTCTTTTCATCAACTTGTGTATTTATTTGTAGCAGATGCCATACTATTTCTCAAAGTACTAGCCACAATATCTACAATATTTACGGACATTTAGTTCCCAACTTGTTATCTAGGTCACGCATGTCATGAGCGGCACATCCGGGTAACTACGCTATTGATTCCATTCATAAAATATATATGTGTGTATTATTGCGCATAGTATTTCAGTTCCTTTTTCAAAAAAGACACGTATATACTGTATACAATGACAATTATTCACAATCAGTAGTTATATTATTCGGTATATATAACGTTCATCACAGTCACCTTATGAAATTAAGTTATACTTGAGGCAGTTAAAGAAACTACATTCTCGAAGTGCATTCTCGAAGTGCGTCAAGCTCCCAATCCGATATTTGGTATATTAATGGGTGATAATATTTCGATAAACCTACAAAAAAGACACATTTATACTGTATACAATTACAATTATTTCATTATTTCACAATCAGTAGTTATATTACTCGGTATACATAACGTTCATGTCAGTCACCTTATCAAATTAAGTTGTATTTGAAGCAGTTAAAGGGGACTACATTACAAAAACGGTAAAGCTCTTCACCCGTTTTAAAAACACCATATTCAGAAATTGCACTATAAACATACACGATTCCAAAGAGCCAGCTAACGCATGGCGACTCAATAAAATCAAACAACAACACCCAAGCCAAATACTGAATCAACAATGACAACAAAACAACAGTCCAGTCATATTACAGTCCAGTCAATATGACTGGAACTACAACAACATGGCTCAAGTTAAACTGAAGGACAATGTTGCAGTTTCGTTGAATCGGCCAGGGGTTGAGAACTAGTCCGGACAAAGTTTGTGTATTAAAACCTTTAATGGGTCATAACTTCACCAAAAATCACCCAACCGGAATGCACAACTAAGTTTGGTACTGAGCATCCTGCAAAGTTTCGTTGAAATGAGAACTATGTTCAGGACAAAGTTTGTGACATACAGATTCCAGACAGACAACAGACAGACAGACAGACAGCACAAAAAAAATGCAAGAGAGACATAAAACAACAACAACCAGATATGGACGACCAAATTAATTTCAACAGCAATGACAGGAACAATGAGACCAAATTCAACTTGAATAAGAACAATACTACAAGGGTAAGTTCGACTTGAACAACAAAAATACACTACTAGGACGGAGTCTTAAATCTTGTATTAATTTACCTTTTTTATCTGCTGTCTTGGCAGCAACATTTAGACACCATCTTCACTAAGGACAACCAACTCTACCATTGCTCAAAACGTGCTGCCGCGTTAGGGGTCTTCTTCTGTAACACTAAAAAGTAATACCAGGATCATGACAATGATGTACAATATCCATGTTTAGTATGTCTCTATGTAACCTTTTGATTGCTCAACTTGCTTGATATTATTGATGAAGTGTTTGAAGATATTTTTTTCTCCATAAACATAGTGTAACTTGAACAAGTTAAAGGTGCGCCATTGCATATCCCCTCACTTTTTGAATAATAGCTTGTATTCACACTTGAGCCAGTCTTTACAAAGTGAGCTGATGTTTAAAGTTTGTATTGAAAACAAAAACCAGGATAAAACAATTGAACTGAATTGGGGCTTTAAGGCGCACTAACACATGAAAGGTTATATGGCGCCTAACAAGTATGAACATGCCAGGCTCATCCTTCATGTACATCGAGATAAAATATGGAGAACGAGCCTAGAACCTTCTCACCCTGAACTGCACATCAGATATTCACTTGAAGTTCTACATTTTGACCCCACTATCCAAGGTGATGCTTTTTTGCATCAGTGCACTCCCGTTGTAATGGCATTTAATTTGATATGCGACATGACCCTATTTGGAAATTTCCAGGCAGTGATAATACATACAAAATTTCATACTCTTATATTAACCTTGTAAGAGTAATTTTAAATTTTATGTAAATAAACTCAAACATCAGAATATAGACACTAGTAGAACATTTTCACCTCTATCCAAACACTAAACCTGTAATATATGTATTGATCCTTAAGGTACTGATAATACATACAACATGTCACACTCCTACAGTTTAGCAGTGCTTTTTATCTAAACCACCCCCATGCCCCTAGCCCCGATCCTAGGGGACGTATGTAAATTTTAATTTCATTGCACATTTGCACATTTTCCAATCATATACCACATTTTCAAGTTCATACCTGTAACAGTGTATTAACACCGATGGATGGACACATGAATGGACGGACTGATGGATGGGATAACAATATCCCCTACTTTCTGGGGAAAAGTGCAGGGATAATGACAGTTGCAGACATTTTTTGTTAAAATACCATTTAGCAAATATCAATATTGCTTCGGTATTTCAAAAGAAGAGTTGTGAAAATACACAAGTATTAATAAATTAAAACATTATTTACAGGGAAGGTTCTGTATCAATCAGCAATGATCAACATCTGCACATTTATTAAAATTGTAATTGAGATTTCTCAAGTGAGATACTCAAAATTTGCTAAGGATCACTTTTTTGCTGTCTAATTTCTTGCTGAAATAAATAGCATTATTTTTATTTTACATGAAATTATTTAGGGCAGTGTATGGTCATGTGAACTCATGACTTAATTCAAACTGTGGAATGGTTGAAGTATCAATGAAATTAATATGGTTATTGTGAATCAATTCCTGATAAAATTATATGGAAGAATAAAAGTGATCCTTAGCAAATTTTGAGTAGTATATATATATGACAAATGCAAGGTAGCAATAGTGTATGACATAGCATAAAACAACAGCTGATGTTCCAGTTTTGCCAGTTTTGTCAGTTTATCAACATTAGTTTATGCTGAACTAAACACAAACAAGAAACACCACAAGAAGCACCACCGGTCGGTGCAGATGCTCCACTTTCAACATTGTTTAATTATTGGGAAACAATGTAAGGGCATAATTTTGCTGAATTGCAGAACAGAATTATTGCACTTGTTAGCCAAATCTTGTAAAAAAAGTATAAAACAGGACATAGTTTTGGTAAACTAAAGCATGAGTTATAGAACCTGGCTGTATGATGTTGCCTAATGATGTGAAAATATAAGATTATATCATGGGTATCCGGTGAAGATAGGGATAAGATATCAACCGAGGCTCTGCCGAGGTTCCGATTAAAACACCGATACCGAGATTTGGAATTCCCTATCTGAAACAAATACCCATGATAAGATTCTTTTTCTTGCAAATTAGAGACATTTTGTGCATCGACGCCGCCAGCTACTAACATTCTACGTTTCCTGCATACCAAAGTTGGCGCTCATGAATTTTATCTCGACCTGAGGGTGAGATGGAAATATCTAGACCCGGTGAAAGGACAGATATCCTTGTCTGGTGTGTAAGAAGATTTAATCCATTATATGAAGTATTTTTGGATATAAGCTTCCATACCAACTTAAACCAAATATTCTAAGTATTAAAGGGGCCATAATTGTGTTACAATAAAACCTGGCTGTCTGATGTTGTCCAATATGATGTCGAATACATGTGTGAAATTTCAATCGATTATGTAAAGTAGTTTCCAAGATACAATCTTACATACAAACTTTGACCAAATATTCTAAGTAAACTAGATGGGTGTTCCGTGGAACACGTGTGTCACCTGTCAGAGCTTTGTCAGTATAACAAGGTTTTTTTAAATCCAGATAAATGACCTTGACAAACTGGACCGACAAAGTTTTCGTGAAGAAAAAAAATGAGTATTTAAATCATATAATGACCTTGAGTGTGACCTTGACCTTTATATTTTAGTATGGTCATGTCGATGTCATGATGAGTACATACTGAAAGCCTGATGAAATATCAAAAAATGAGAAAGTTATAACCAACATTAATTTTTTTGTGAAGAAAATGAGTATTTAACTGATATAATGACCTTCAGTGTAACCTTGACCATTATATTTTAGTGTGGTCATGTCAATGTTGTTATGATAATTATATATCGAAAGTCTGATAAAGAAATTTCAAGTAATGAGAAAGTTATAACCAACGTTAAGTTTTCGTGACGGACGTCAAAGTGATCCCTATGTATCGCACTTTACTTTGAAAAGGAGACACAAAAAGAGGCCATAATTTTGTTAAAATAATAGACATCGAAAAAGTCTACCTAAAAATTAAACATGGTCACTAAACTATGAAAACAAAACAAAACATTTACTAAAGCTATGTAATGAAACGGGACTGGTTGTTTTAATTCTCATATTCTGTACAAATTTTAAATGAAGAAAGTGGCCATGGCAACTTAGTGGATAAGACCTTAGCTTTGGAGCTACACACCTCTCATGGGTTTGCTCCAGCTGGCAGAGCATGTGGGATGGGAAACTTCATGTTTCATCTCATTTCTCTCCGAGGACGCTGTCCCTATATTACCTAATATGATGTGTTAATGGGATATAAACATTTTAATTTCATTGAAATGAAGAAAACGGTGAAAATGTAAAAGAATAATTCTCACTTAATGGGCAGTACACCTATAAAGTTTCACGAGTGTGTCGGAAGACGCTAAGTACTTACGGAGTGAAGAAAAAATCATGAACAGCCCATAATGACCCTGACCTTTAACTTATGACCTGGAAACCTTTAAAGGGCCCTAACTGCGCCAAAAATCATTCAACCGGAACACGGCAATGATGTGCACAACTAGATAAAGAATCGATCATCCCTAAAAAGTTTTGTTTAATCCGGCCAGGTGTCCAGGAGAACTAGTCGGAACAAAGTTTGTGTATTAAAACCTTTAAAGGGCTATAACTCTGCCAAAATCATTCAACTGGAACACGGTAACTATGTACAACTAGGCTTGGTACTGATCATCCCTGCAAAGTTTCAATGAAATTCGGCCAAATGAAGGCCCTTTCGTCTTAATGAGGCCACGATATAGCATATTTCAGAAAATCAAGGGCCATGACTTCGATGTAAATGGTCCAATCTGGATGGTTTACGAACTCGTCCAAGCTTTCATCGATATTAACAATCTGGTAAAGTTTCTTAAAGATCGGATGAAAGATGAAGGCCCTATCGTCTTAACGAGGCAAAATATAGGATTTTTAAACTAAATCAAGAGCCATAACTCCACTGTTCCTGGTCCGATCTGGCTGGTTTCCGAACTGGACCGAGCTTTCATTGATATGAACAATCTCGTAAAGTTTCATAAAGATCGCATGAAATATGAAGGCCCTATAATCTTAAGGCAAAATATAGCATTTTTAACTAAATCAAGGGCCATAACATCTGTTACTGGTCCGATCTGGCTGGTTTTCAAAATTGTCTGAGCTGTCATTGATATAAACAATCAGGTAAAGTTTTGTAAAGATCAGATGAAAGATGAAGGCCCTATCGAATTAACGAGGCAAAATATAGCATTTTTAACTAAATCAAGGGCCATAACACCGCTGTTACTAGTCCGATCTGGCTGGTCTTCGAAATTGTCTGAGCTTTCATTTATATAAACAATCTGGTAAAGTTTGGTAAAGAACAAATGAAAGATAAAGGCCTTATCATCTTAACGAGTCAAAATATAGCATTTTTAACTAAATCAAGGGCAATAACTCTGCTGTTAATGGTTCGATTTAGCTGGTTTTCGAATTTGTCCGAGCTTTCATTGATATTAACAATCTGTGCAAGTTTGGTAAAGATCAAATAATAAATGAAGGTGCTAGAGTGTTCACAAGGCTTAATATGGCGTTTTTCATCAAAACAAGGGTCATAACTCCGTTGAAATTATTTCGATCTTGCCGGTTTTCGAACTTGTTCAAGCTATCATTGATATAAAGACACTGGCAAAGTTAAGTAAAGATCCGATTAATATTGAAGGCCCAAGAGTGTTCACAAGGCAGAAAATAGCATTTTTCAAAAAAAAAAAGGGCCATAACTCCGGTGTTACTGATCTGATTTAGCTGGTTTTCGAACTTGTTCGAGCTTTCATTGATATTAACAATCTGTGGAAGTTTGGTAAAGATCAATTAATAAATGAAGGTGCTAGAGTGTTCACAAGGCAGAAAATGCCATTTTTCAGAAAAACAAGGGCCATAACTCCGGTGTTACTGACCCAATTTTCTGGTTTTCGAACTTGTCCAAGCTATAATTGGTATTAACAACCTGTGCAAGTTTGATAGCGATCAAATAATAAATGAAGGTGCTAGAGCGTTCACAAGGCAGAAAACAGCAATTTTCAGAAAAATCAAGGGCCAGTACTCTGGTGTTACTGATCCGATTTGGCTGGTTTTCAAACTTGTTCGAGCCTTCATTGATATTAACAAACTGTGCAAGTTTGGTAAAGATCAAATAATAAATGAAGGTGCTAGAGTGTTCACAAGGCTTAATATGGCATTTTTCAGCAAAACAAGGGCCATAACTCCGGTGAAATTATTCCGATCTGGCTGGTTTTCAAACTTGTCCGAGTTTTCATTGATATTAACAACCTGTTAAAGTTTGGTAAAGATCGGATGGAAAATGAAGGCCCTATGGTGGTAACAAGACAAAAGTTAACGACGGACGACATCCGGCCGGACGGACGACGGACAACTCGTCATCCCATAAGCTCTGCTGGCCTTTGGCCAGTACAGCTAAATACATGAACAACAAACAAAACATACGTGTACACAAATACATAATTTTGTTGAAACTACTCATTAGTAATGTAAAATTATGAGTAGTAGAAGAAACAAATAAATATACAAGAAATCCGTGGATTCACATGTCTCGCCTAACGGGTCTGGACTTAACAATAAAAAGGTCAATGATGCTTAAATGAAAGTTTGTAAACATTTTAGTAACTAAAAACAATCGAGTTTGCCGTTTGCTGAAATGACATTTAAATGCATTTGTTTAAAAACAAAAAAATGCCATTCTATTAAAAACAAGAGGCCCAAGAGAGCCTGTGGATGCTCTACTGGCTAAAACGGCTCTTATATCAAGGGTTGTCGACACAAAATTCCCATCAGTAGTTTCTTCAAAACATTGCAAAAACAACAGGGATAGGATGGCTTTAGATCGCCCACCTGGTAATCATGGGCAATAAGTCTGCTGTGTCTAGTCTGGCATTGGTATTTTTTAATTTGTCCCCCTTTCTATGAATGAAATTTCATAACAAGAGGCCCAAGAGGGCCTGTGGACGCTCTACTGGCTCTAGATAAAGGCCATAACTCTTTCAAATATCGTTCAACCAGAACATGGTGATGATATACGCACATAGGCTTGGTACTGATTGACCCTGACAAGTTTCGTTGAAATCCAGCCAGAGGTTCAGGAAAACTAGTCTGTACAAAGTTAGTGTAATAAAACCTTTAAGGGGTCATAACTCTGCCAAAATTCATTCAACCACAACACGGCAATGACAGGTGCATCTAGGATTGGTACTGATCATCCCCATCAAGATTCGTTGAAATCCAGCAAGGAGTTCAGAAGAGACTAATCTGGACAACGTTTGGCTATTAAAACCTTTAAACGGCCATAACTCTGCCAAAAATAATTCAACACGAATATGGCGAAGATATGCACAACTAGGCTTGATACTGATCATCCCTGTCAAGTTTCGTTAAAATCCAGTCAGGGATTGAGGAGAACTAGCCTGGAAAATGTTTGTGTATCAAAAAACTTTTAAGGGCCATAACTCCATCAAAAATCTTTAACCGGAATGCCACGATGATATGCACAACTATGCTTGCTGCTGATCATCCTTGTCAAGTTTCGTTAAAATCCAGTCAGGGATTCAGGAGAACTAGCCCGGAAAATGTTTGTGTATCAAAAAACTTTAAAGGGCCATAACTCCACCAAAAATCTGTTAACCGGAATGCCACGATGATATGCACAACTATGCTTGCTGCTGATCATCCCTGTAAAGTTTCGTTGAAATGTGGGAGGCGTTCAGGAGAACTAGTCCAGACAAAGTTTGTGTATTAAAACCTTTAAAGGGCCATAACTCTGCCAAAAATCATTCAACTGGAACAGGGCAATGATTTGCACAACTAGACCTGATACTGATCATCCTTGTCAAGTTTCGTTAAAATCCAGCCAGGGGTTCAGGAGAACTAGTCCAGACAAAGTTTGTGTATTAAAACCTTTAAAGGGACATAACTCCGCCAAAATCATTCAACCGGAACACGGTGACGATATGTACAACTAGGCTTGGTACTGATCATCCTTGAAAAGTTTCACTGAAATCTGGCCAATTGAAGACCCTTTCTTCTTAATGAGGCCAAAATATAGCATATTTCAGAAAATCAAGGGCCATAACTCCGGTGTAAATGGTCCAATATGGCTGATTTTGAAATTTGTTGGAGCTTTTATTGATAATAACAATCTGGTAAAGTTTGGAAAAGATCAGATAAACAAGAGGTCAATGACCTTGAAGCTCTACTGATTGATTTTGATTTCAGGAAGTAGTGACTACAAACTTGATTTTTGAAAAACTATTTTTAGCCGTGGCGGCCATCTTGAATTTCCGGCCGACCTGAAATTTTGCTAGGATCAATTAGACATCAAGAGCAACATTTCTGTGAAGTTTCATGAAAATCCGTCAAGTACTTTCAGAGGAGTAGTCGCTACAAGTTTTCATTATATAACTCTATGTAAACAAAGATGGCCACTGGCAGCCATGTTTAACGTCGAATCAAAATAATGTTCAACTCGGATAACCATTATGTCATGCTGATCATTTTAGAAAAAGTCCCATATCAATATCTCTTATAGTTTTCAAGAAGTCGTCGCTACAATCTTATTTTTTTTTAATCTATTTTTAGCCGTGGCGGCCATCTTGATTTTCCGGCTGACCTGAAATTTTGCTAGGATCAATAAGACATCAAGAGCAACATTCCTGTGAAGTTTTGTGAAAATCCGTTAAGTAGTTTCAGAGGAGTAATCGCTACAAGTTTTCATTATATAACTCTATGTAAACAAAGATGGCCACTGGCAGCCATTTTAACGTCGAATCAAAACGATTTTCGACAAGGACCAACATCATGTCATGCTGATCATATTAGAAAAAGTCCCATATCAATATCTCTTATAGTTTTCAAGAAGTAGTCGCTACAAACTTATTTTTTAAAAATCTATTTTTAGCCGTGGCGGCCATCTTGAATTTTCGGCCGACCTGAAATTTTGCTAGGATCAATTAGACATCAAGAGCAACATTCGTGTGAAGTTTCATGAAAATCCGTCAAGTAGTTTCAGAGGAGTAGTCGCTACAAGTTTTCATTATATAACTCTATGTAAACAAAGATGGCCGCTGGCAGCCATGTTTAACGTCGAATCAAAACGATTTTCGACAAGGACCAACATCATGTCTTTAGAAAAAGTCCCATATCAATATCACTTATAGTTTTCAAGAGGTAGTCGCTACAAACTTGTATTTTGAAAATCTATTTTCAGCCATGGCGGCCATCTTGAATTTCCGGCCGACCTGAAATTTTGCTAGAATCAATAAGACATCAAGAGCAACATTTCTGTGAAGTTTCATGAAAATCCGTCAAGTAGTTTCAGAGGAGTAGTCGCTACAAGTTTTCATTATATAACTCTATGTAAACAAAGATGGCCACTGGCAGCCATGTTTAATGTCGAATCAAAATAATGTTCGATTCGGATAACCATCATGTCATGCTGATCATTTTAGAAAAAGTCCCATATCAATATCACTTATAATTTTCAAGAAGTAGTTGCTACAAACTTATTTTTTAAAAATCTATTTTTAACTGTGGCAGCCATCTTGAATTTCTGGCCGATCTGAAATTTTGCTAGGATCAATTAGACATTCAGAGCAACATTCCTGTAAAGTTTCATGAAAATCCACCAAGTAGTTTCAGAGAAGTAGTCGCTACAAGTTTTTACTATATAACTCTATGTAAACAAAGATGGCCGCTGGCAGCCACGTTTAACGTCGAATCAAAACGATTTTTGATAAGGACCAACATCATGTCATGCTGATCATTTTAGAAAAAGTCCCATATCAATATCACTTATAGTTTTCAAGAAGTAGTCGCTACAAACTTGTATTTTGAAATATTTTTTTTAGCCGTGGCGGCCATCTTGAATTTCCGGCCGACCTGAAAATTTGCTAGGATCATTTAGACATCAAGAGCAACATTCCTGTGAAGTTTCATGAAAATCCATCAAGTAGTTTCAGAGGAGTAGTCGCTACAAGTTTTCATTATATAACTCTATGTAAACAAAGATGGCCGCTGGCAGCCATGTTTAACGTCGAATCAAACCGATTTTCGACAAGGACCAACATCATGTCATGCTGATCATTTAAGAAAAAGTCCCATATCAATATCACTTATAGTTTTCAAGAAGTAGTCGCTACAAACTTGAATTTAAAAAATCTATTTTTAGCTTTGGCGGCCATCTTGGATTTAACATCAACATGAATTTTTGCTAGGATCAACTAGACTTCATGGGCAACATTTCTGTAAAGTTTTATGAATATCCATCCAGTAGTTTCAGAGGAGTAGTCGCTACAAATAAAAGTTAACGGACGGACAGACGGACGGACAGACAGACGGACGGACGACGGACGCCGCACCACGGCATAAGCTCTGCTGATCTCTGATCAGTAGAGCTAAAAATGAAGACCCTATCGTAGTATTAACGAGGCAAAATATAGCATATTTAACTAAATCAAGGGCCATAACTCCGCTGTTACTGGTCCAATCTGGTTGGTTTTCGAACTTGTCCGAGCTTTCATTTATATTAACAATCTGGTAAAGTTTGGTAAAGATCGGACGAAAAATGAAGGCCCTATCGTAATATAGCATTTTTAACTAAATCAAGGGCCATAACTCCACTGTTGCTTTTCCAATCTGGCTGGTTTTCGAACTTGTCCAAGCTTTCATTGATATTAACAATCTGGAAACGTTTGGTAAAGATCGGATGAAAAATGAAGACCCTATCGTCTTAACGAGGCAAAATATAGCCTTTTTAACTAAATCAAGAGCCATAACTCCGCTGTTACTAGTCCGATCTGGCTGTTGTTTTAAATTATTTGAGCTTTCATTGATATTAACAAGATGGTAAAGTTTGGTAAAGATCGGATGAAAAATGAAGGCCCTATCATCTTAACGAGGCAAAATATAGAATTTTTAACTAAATCAAGGGCTATAACTCTGCTGTTGCTGGTCCGAACTGGCTGGTTTTCGAACTTGTCCAAGCTTTCATTGATAGTAACAATCTGGTACAGTTTGGTAAAGATCGGATGAAAAATGAAGGCCCTATCATCTTAACAAGGAAAAATATAGCATTTTTAACTAAACCAAGGGCCATAACTCCGCTGTTATTGGTCCGATCTGGCTGTTTTTTTAACTTGTCCGAGCTTTCATTGATATTAACAATGGTAAAGTTTGGTAAAGATCGAATGAAAAATGAAGGCCCTATTGTCTTAACGAGGCAACATATAGCATTTTTAACTAAGTCAAGGGCCATAACTCCGCTGTTACTGGTTCGATCTGGCTGGTTTTCAAACTTGTCCGAGCTGTCATTGATATTAACAATATGTGCTAGTTTGGTAAAGATCAAATAATAAATGAAGGTGCTAGAGTGTTCACAAGGCAGAAAATAGCATTTTTCAGAAAAAACAAGGGCCACAACTCTGGTGTTTCTGACTCAATTCAGCTGATTTTCGAACTTGTGCAAGCTATAATTGGTATTAACAATCTGTGCAAGTTTGGTAATGATCAAATAATAAATGAAGGTGTTAGAGCGTTCACAAAACAGAAAATAGCAATTTTCAGAAAAAACAAGGGCCATAACTCCGGTGTTACTGATCAGATTTGGCTGGTTTTCGAACTTGTCCGAGCTTTCATTGATACTAACAATCTGTGCAAGTTTGGTAAAGATCAAATAATAAATTAAGGTGCTAGAGTGTTCACAAGGCTTAATATGGCATTTTTCAGCAAAACAAGGGCCATAACTCCGTCGAAATTATTCCGATCTGGCTGGTTTTCGAACTTGTCCGAGCTTTCATTGATATTAACAACCTGTTAAAGTTTGGTAAAGATCGGATGAAAAATGAAGGCCCTAGAGTTGTCACAAGACAAAAGTAAACAACGGACGACGGACGACGGACAGACGACGGACGACGGACGGACGACGGACGGACGACGGACAACTCGCCATCCCATAAGCTCTGCTGGCCTTCGGCCAGTAGAGCTAAAAATGGATGAGGGGGGGGTGTGGGGGAGGGGGTTTATATTAAAATTCTAAACAAATATGGTAAAGATCAGATAAAAAATTAATTTTCAACAAATCAAGGGTCATAACTCTGTTATTACTAACAAGATCTAGCTGGTTTTCAAACTTGTCCAAAATTTCATTGATATACCATGCTTTGCACAACTAGACATCATACTGAGGCTTCCTGCCAAATTTTGTAGAAGTCCAACAGGCCGTTTAGGAGGAGTAGCGCCGACAAGAAATTTAAAGTAAAATGTAAAAGTGCCATAACTCCGTCATAAATCAGCAAACTGGAACAAAAGCGCGATATGCACAACTAGACATCTTACCGATGCTTCCTGCCAAGTTTCGTCGAAATGCAACAAGGCGTTTAGGAGGAGTAGCGCCAACAAGAAATTAAGGAAAAAAATGCAATAGGCACAGCAATGCTTCCTGCTAACACGGCGTTAACACCAAATAAAAACTAGAAATTGTTATTGTCCATGGGACAAAAACGTATGGCTCCCCCACTAGCCTGAACAGGCATAATTGATGACACTAGGTCCAACCGTCCTCTATTGATCTGAGATCGTTTTGATAATCAATATCCCTGTGACTGTATCTACTATCTGTATCAGTAAGGCCACATAAAAAAATATGTGTGGTTCAGGTAACCCGACCGACCCTATTTTT
This sequence comes from Cyrtodaria siliqua, assembly GCA_037043455.1. Classification (NCBI taxonomy): domain Eukaryota; kingdom Metazoa; phylum Mollusca; class Bivalvia; order Adapedonta; family Hiatellidae; genus Cyrtodaria; species Cyrtodaria siliqua. Next base: position 164,720 of record JAWPHD010003682.1, read on the forward strand.
TTAAGGGGCCGACCCTAAAACTTTTTATGCAAAAATTAAAAAAAATAAATAAAAAAAAATAAACAAGAGGTCAATGACCTTGAAGCTCTGCTGATTGATTTTGATTTCAGGAAGTAGTCGCTACAGACTTGTTTTTTGAAAATCTATTTTTAACCGTGTCGGCCATCTTGTATTTCCGGCCGACCTGAAATTTTGCTAGGATCAATTAGACATTAAAAGCAACATTCCTGTGAAGTTTCATGAAAATCCGTCAAGTAGTTTCAGAGGAGTAGTCGCTACAAGTTTTCATTATATAACTATGTAAACAAAGATGGCCGCTGGTAGCCATGTTTAACGTCAAATCAAAACGATTTTCGACAAGGACCAACATCATGTCATACTGATCATTTTAGAAAAAGTCCCATATCAATATCTCTTATAGTTTTGAAGAAGTAGTCGCTACAAACTTATTTATTTTAAATCTATTTTTAGCTGTGGCGGCCATCTTGAATTTCCGGCCAACCTGAAATGTTTCTAGGATCAACTAGACATCAAGAGCAACATTCCTGTGAAGTTTCATGAACATCCGTCAAGTAGTTTCAGAGGAGTAGTCGCTACAAGTTTTTACTATATAACTCTATGTAACCAAAGATGGCCACTGGCAGCCATGTTTAACGTCGAATCAAAATAATTTTCCACAAGGATCAACATCATGTCATGCTGATCATTTTAGAAAAAGTCCCATATCAATATCACTTATAGTTTTCAAGAAGTAGTCGCTACAAACTTAATTTTTAAAAATCTATTTTTAGCTGTGACGGCCATCTTGAATTTCTGGCAGATCTGAAATTTTGCTAGGATCAATTAGACATCAAGAGCAACATTCCTGTAAAGTTTCATGTCAATCCGTCAAGTAGTTTCAGAGGAGTAGTCGCTACAAGTTTTTACTATATAACTCTATGTAAACAAAGATGGCCGCTGGCAGCCATGTTTAACGTTGAATCAAAATGATTTTTGACAAGGATCAACATCATGTCTTTAGAAAAAGTCCCATATCAATATCACTTATAGTTTTCAAGAAGTAGTCGCTACAAACTTGTATTTTAAAACTCTATTTTTAGCTTTGGTGGCCATCTTAGATTTCACATCAACATGAATTTTTGCTAGGATCAACTAAACTTTAAGGGCAACATTTCTGTAAAGTTTCATGAATATCCATCCAGTAGTTTCAGAGGAGTTGTCGCTACAAATAAAAGTTTACGGACAGACAGACGGACAGACGGACAGACGCCGCACCACGGCATAAGCTCTGCTGATCTCTGATCAGTAGAGCTAAAAATCTACTAGTCTTGACCAACCATCCCTCTAAGTTTGAAGACCCTAGGTCCAACCATTCTCTAGTTATGATCGGACATCGTTTTGATAGTCAATGTGACCGCAACCTTGACCTTTGACCTAGTGACCCCAAAATCAATAGGGGTCATCTACTTGTCATGACCAACCATCCTTCCAAGTTTGAGGACCCTAGGTCCAACCACTCTCTAGTTATTGAACGGACATCATTTGTGACACAGACCTACAGAGAAACAGACAGACAGAAAGCACAAAATCAATATGCTCCCCTACCACACTTTGTGTGGGGGAGCTATAAAAAACAAAAAAACAATGAAATAACGAAATAAGAAAATTAAAAAAAAAAAAATAAAAAAAAAAATAAAAAAAAAAAAAAAAAAAAATTGTAAAAAAATAAATAAAAAAATAAAAATATATACTAATAATAATAAAAAAAAGGCAAACCATCTGGTGTTCGGTCAAGATCAGATGAAAAATGAGAGCCCTATCGTATTAACAAGGCAAAATATAGCATTTTTAAATAAATCAAGGGCCATAACTCCGCTGTTATTGGTCCGGTGTAGCTGGTTTTTCATTGATATTAACAATCTGGTAAAATTTGGTAAAGATCGGATGAAAAATGAAGGCCTTTGGCCAGTAGAGCTAAAAATCATCAGCTCCAAAAAGTAGGTCAAGGTCATAGATGAAATCCAGGCATCCAAAAAAAAGATGCACTACCGAAGACACAACTATGTCAAAATAGAATATGTTTTCTTCCAAAGATTAAGCAATAAATTAGGTTTAAAACATCTAGTGCATAATTCTATTTCATGAGAAAGTGATGTAAATGTAACAATTAAAGTTATCTGCTCTTTGCTTGGATGGTGAAGGTCACATCCACATTTGCTTGGTCACTTTGCAATGTACCACTCTAGATACAACTATAAGCAAAGTTTGAAAGGTCTTAGTGCATACAGTTTGTGAAAAAGTGACCTAAACGCCAAAGTTGAAGGTAAAAATTATAAGGTTATCTGCCCTTGCTTGGAAGGTCAAGGTCACTTCCACATTTGCTTTGTCACGTTGCGATGTACCACTCAATATACAACTATAAGCAAAGTTTTAAAGGTCTAGTGCACACAGTTGTGAAAAAGTGACCTAATCGCAAAAGTTGAACCTAAAAATTATTGTTATCTGCAAAAGTTGAACCTAAAAATTATTAAGTTATCTGCCCTTTGCTTGGAGAGTCAAGGTCACTTCCACATTTGCTTTGTCACGTTGCGATGTACCACCCATGATACAACTATAAGCAAAGTTTGAAAGGTCTAGTGCATACAGTTTGTGAGAAAATGACCTAAATGCAAAACCTGAATGTTGCCGCCGCCGCCGCCGCCGGAAAAGCAACACATATGTCTCTTTTATTCTTCGAAAAGGCGAGACAAAAACAAGAGGCCCTCTTTTGGCCCTATGTCACTCTACTTGCTATATGGAATCTGTGGTGGTGGTGGTGGTGGTGGTGGGAGGTTGGGGTTGGGGAATATTAGTTGTTGTGGCACTAAGACCAAATCCTTTGCCCTGTATTGAGCACAATGGCAGTTGAACAGAAATTACGGCAAGTCTCCCAAGCACCCATGTAGAGTGGCCCCTTTACACTAGAGTAACAAAACCTGTTTTATAAATGCATTCACATTTGGACAAAATATGTAATATTTGTGTGTTTTTTTACCCGATTACGCCCTAGGGGCCCTAGCAGATGGAACCAAAATAAGAAATCTTATTGTGCATCCTTAACTAAGAAATACACCATACATGAACATGAAATCTCAAAGGCTATGGAGGGAGTTAGCATCACAAGGCGGAAACTCTGTTGTAATAAATCACTGCAAGTTTTGCAAGTTGCACCTCTGTAGATAGACATCTTTATGCAGGCAGTCAAAACTCATTTTATATAATTGTTGTGCCTCAAGTCCCTAAATAAACATACATATTAGAACTAGCGGTTCTTTTTACTAAAAACAGATGTCTCTCCCACTGTGGAAAAGGCCATTCAACTGGAACATCATTCAACTGGAACACGTTAATGACGTTAGACAGACGACGAACAATTTCTTGTGATCCCATCAGCTTAACTGCAGATCCCTTTGGAGGGATAGGCAGAGGGGTAGAATCCCCCCAAATTCATGTTCATTTTATCATTTTTTGTTCATGTTCATTAAAGGTCTTCATCATGATCCCTGCATTGTTTCAGGTGCTATCTCGCTCGCATCAAAAGAGCAGTGGCAGAAAAACAATAACGTGGCTCCAGCATAAATGGAGTTTCTACGATAAAATTTGCAGCAACTCTGCAGTTCAGGGGGAGAAGGTTCTAGGCCCATTTTCCATATTTTATCTCGATGTACATGGAAGATGAGCCTAGCATGTTCATGCCTTTAAGGCGCCATATAACCTTTTCATGTGTTGGTGCGCCTTAAAACCCCAATTCAATTCAATTCGCCTGGCCTTTGACCAGAAGAGCTAAAAAAAAATAAAAAAAAATAAATAAATAAACAAATTAAAAAGAAATTTAAACAACAGGCCCAATAGGGCCTATAGACGCTCAGCTTGTATGATGTGATTCAAAAACATAAACATTATAGAGGCCAACCCAAGAAACATGTTTCCTATATATAACTCTAAGTAAACTTTGGGTTATCGTGGCAGCCATTTTGAATATTTGACGACAACGAAAAACACAAACTTGATAGAGGCCAACAACAGGAACATGCATATGATATTTAACTAGAATGGAATAAATGGTAATATGTCGTTTGATAAATGTCCTTAAATTTGACCTAAGTTTAGCCATGGTGACCCCAAATCAAGGCCCCAAATCTGAGGGTGACTAAACCAAAGATCATTGTGATTAAGTTTCATCAAAATCCTTCAAGCAGTTTCAGAGATGTCATTTTTAACGTTTTCCTGTATAACTCTTATGTAAACTTCGGGTCGCTGTGGCGGCCATTTTGATTAATCGACGATAACGAAAAACACAAACTTGATAGAGGCTAACCCAAGGAACATGTTTATGATATTTCACAAGAATGCAATAAGTGGTTTCGGAGGAGATGTTGTTTGAAATTTCCTTAAATTTGACCTGGCTAACCCAAGGAACATGTTTATGATATTTCACAAGAATGCAATAAGTGGTTTCGGAGGAGATGTTGTTTGAAATTTCCTTAAATTTGACCTAATTTTAGACATGGCGACCATCTTGAATGACTGGCGGCAGCGAAAAACACAAATCTGAGAGGAACTATCCCAAATATCATGGTGATTAGGTTTCATCAAAATCCTTCAAGAGGTTTCAGAGAAGATGTAACTTTTAACCTTTTCCTATATAACTCAATGTAAACTTTGGGTCGCTGTGGCCGCCATTTTTATTATTTGACGATAACGAAAAACACAAACTTGATAGAGGCCAACCAAAGGAACATGTATATGATATTTCAGTAGAATGGAATAAGTGGTTTTGGAGGAGATGTTGTTTGAAATTTCCTTAAATTTGACCTAGTTTAGCCATGGTGGCCATCTTGGATGACTGGCAGCCGCGAAAAACATAAATCTGAGAGAGGCCCTCCCAAGTAACATTGTGATGAAGTTTCATCAAAATCATTCAAGCGGTTTCAGAGATATCGATTTTATAAAATTGCTAACAGACAGACAGACGAAAAGTGATCGCATAAGCCCTTCTGGCCTTTGGCCAGTAGAGCTAACAAAGGAGAACAATTGTGCGTTTGGGATCACTTTGGGCTTAAAAAGTTTAAAAAGGCACTACAATAGTAGGCAATATTGCATTTTGTGAAATATGCAAGGTTACAGTTGAGGGCTCCGGCAGCACAACACATTTGGTAACTAGTTTGCGAAGACATTACTCAACGTTGAATACAGAACAGAAAGTAGACATTGTCAACCTCGGAATTGCCATGCAAACCGTTTCTCATTCACAAGCACAACCAACATTGCATCACGTTATGTCATCTGCATCAAAGTACACCAGGAAGTCTATTGAAATTATCATGCAATTGTAGAAGAAAATATATTTTGATATGTATCGCAATATATCACGATAAGTTTTTTGGATGCGATACCCAGCACACTAAACGTTAAATTTGGTTTAAGGTGTCGCATTATTTGTAGTGCGAACGTATTAAAGTCGCGTAACATAGCTGATGTCATGTAACCAACAAAACAACGTTATGATTTCCCTTACCTATTGCCGTCGTATACAACCTTAATTGATAACAATAAAGTGAAACTATCATGTCGTAGGTGCGTTATGTGGTCATGGTGATGAACAGAATCTTACATTCGTGACTGTGAAATATTTACTTGATAACCCCATTCCTAACTATGGGATTCCATGTTTAAACTTGAGATTACATGACTTAATTTGAGATCCAATAACTTACTGGAGATCCCAACACTTACTTGAGATCCCATAACTTAAAATAAAATGAGATCATATGAATTACTTGGAGATCCCAACACTTACTTGAGATCCCATAACTTAACTTGAGATCCCATAATTTAACTTGAGATCCCATGACTTACTTGAGACTTACTTGAGATCCCATGACTTACTTCAGACTTACTTGAGATCCCATGACTTACTTGAGATCCCATAACTTAACAGGAGATCATATGAATTACTTGGAGATCACAAGACTTACCTGAGATCCCGTAATTTAACTTGAGATCCCAAGACTTACTTGAGATCCCATGACTTACTTGAGATCCCATAACTTAACATGAGATCCCATGACTTACTTAAGATTCCATAACTTAACTTGAGATCCCAAGACTTACTTGAGATCCCATGACTTACTTGAGAACACATAACTTAACATGAGATCCCATGACTTACTTGAGATCCCATAACTTAACATGAGATCATATGAATTACTTGGAGATCACAAGACTTACTTGAGAACACATAACTTAACTTGAGATCCCATGACTTACTTGAGATCCCATAACTTAACATGAGATCATATGAATTACTTGGAGATCACAAGACTTACTTGAGAACACATAACTTAACTTGAGATCCCATGACTTACTTGAGATCCCATAACTTAACATGAGATCCCATGACTTACTTGAGATCCCATGACTTTACTTATGATCAAATTATTTAACCAGAAATTTCATTATTCTACTTGAAATTCCATTATTTAAAGGGGTTGATGAACTATTTCAAACAAGATTTATTTAAAAGGGCTCTGAAAAACTTGAGAAAAAAAAATGAAAAAAATAACGAACTATATTTTAAAGAAAATCACTGCATATTGATTAAAAATAAATATACAGATGTAAAATGTATAAATTGTATGCTTGTTTTTCATTTGCAGTGGTTTTCGTTGCTTTAGAAAACATTTTCTCAATATGTCATATATGGCAAAAAAAATGCGATGATGTCATCGTTCCAAGATGGCCATCTGCATTTATGTTTCTTTGCAAATTTTCAATAGGTCATATCTCCTTTATTTTTCATGGCATTTTGATAATTTTTTTCAGTTTATTTCAAGATTTTCAGAGCCCTTTTAAAATAAACTTTGTTTGCAAATAGTGTATAGTGAGATACAGCGACTTAACATGAGATCCCATGACTTACTTGTGATCCCACAATTTACTCTAGATCCCACAACTTGAGATCCCACAACTTACTAGAGATCCCACAACATACTAGAGATCGCACAACTTACTTGAGATCACACACTTACTAGAGATACCACAATGTATGTGAGATCTCACACTTACTTGAGATCCCACAACTTACTTGAGATCCCACAACTTACTGAGATCCGAGATCCTACACTTACTAGAGATCCCACAACTTACTTGAGATCCCACACTTACTAGAGATCCCATAACATATGTGAGATCCCACACTTACTTGAGATCCCACACTTACTGGAGATCCCAAAACTTACTTGAGATCTCACAACTTACTTGAGTTCCCACACTTACTAGAGATCCCCAATGTATGTGAGATCCCACACTTACTTGAGATCCCACAACTTACTTGAGATCCCACAACTTACTGAGATCTGAGATCCCACACTTACTAGAGATCCCACACTTACTAGAGATCCCATAACATATGTGAGATCCCACACTTACTAGAGATACCACACTTTAGTCTAGAGACCACACAACTTACTTGAGATCACACAACTTACTTGAGATCACAAACTTACTTGAGATCCCACAACTTACTTGAGATCCCACAACTTACTGAGATCCGAGATCCCACACTTACTAGAGATCCCACACTTACTAGAGATCCCACAACTTACTCGAGATCCCACACTTACTAGAGATCCCACACTTACTAGAGATCCCACAACTTACTGAGATCCGAGATCCCACACTTACTAGAGATCCCACACTTACTAGAGATCCCACAACTTACTGAGATCCGAGATCCCACACTTACTAGAGATCCCACACTTACTAGAGATCCCACAACTTACTCGAGATCCCACACTTACTAGAGATCCCACACTTACTAGAGAGGGGGGGGGGGGGGGCGGGCAGGAGGGGGGGGGCAACATGTGTAAGAATTGACAAAAGCAACACAGAAATTTATATGTAAAAAAAAATAGAGTTTCAAGTGGGGGCGAGTGGGGGGAGAGGCGGGCGTGGGGTGGGGGGTGGGAATGGAGTGGAGGGGGCAACATATATGTGTAAGAAGCTATGTGTAAGAATTTACCAAAACAACACAGAAATATGTAAAAAACAATAAACATTAATTAAAAATATTCCATTTCGAGCGTGGGGGTGGGTTGTGGGAGGGGAGGTGGGGCAACATAGCTATGTGTAAGAATTGACCAAAACAACACAGAAATATGTAAAAAAAAATAAAAAAATCTAGAAATCCAGAAATTTATATGTAAAAAAAAAAAGAGTTTCAAGTGGGGGCGAGGGGGGGAGAGGCGGGCGTGGGGTGGGGGTGGGGGGATGGGCTGGGGCAACATATATGTGTAAGAATCAACCAAAACAACACAGAAATATGTAAACAAAAAAGTAACAAGTAAAAATAAAAAGTCAAAAAAAGTAAAAGCTGGGGGGGGGGGGGGGGGGGGGGGGGGGGGGAGGAGGGAGCCCATGCCCAAATATGAGTGAAGTATGAAATAAGATGCATAATGCTATAAGAAATCCCAAACCAAGTTTATAGATATATACATGCTTACATGCAAACCTAGATCTGCCTTTATTGCACATGTTTTGGGCCATCACTATTTGGGTTCCAAGGGAGCCCAGAATTTGCAGAAGACAAAATTAATTACCCAACCCTTTACAACATACTACAAGTAAACCAATTCCAAAATTTAGTTCAGCTAGAAATGCAAGAGATATAGACCTGTAAACATAGCTTACACGCAAAATTTGATGTGAAATGGGACACATTTTATGGGCTATCATAATTTGGGTTCCATGGGAGCCCATGGGTTACAGGAACCAAAATTGCTTATGCAGCCCTTAAGATAATGCTATAAGAAAGCCCATGGCCAAATCTAGTTGTGCTAGGATAAGAAATGAAAGAGATATAGACATGTAAACACAGCTTACACGCAAACCTTGATGTGGGACGCCGACGCTAACGCCGACGCCAACGCCGACCCCGGGGTGATTACATAAGCTCTCTTATTCTTCGAATAGTCGAGCTAAAGAGGGTTGAAGAATGGTGGTGAATTCCAGGCCTGGTTATGCAATAATTTGAGGTTCTGTACTGAATCGAGTTGTCATTAAATTGTACATCAGCACATAATTTAGGTTATTTAAAGTCAACCCCAGACAGCAAGATAATGGACAGGAACTTGGTGGCGCCCTAGTCTTCCATTTGGTTCTCTTAAATGCAAAGTATTGATGACAACACCTTGTAATAGATTTCTCCCTACAGAATTTTCTTTATCACTCAGCAGTATTTAATTTGCAGTTCGATTAGCAGTTTTTGAGTTATGCTCTAGACAAGATATGTATATAATTACAAAGGGCAATAACTCTAACTTGAAAGATGATTGAGTTACGGTTCTTGTGCTCTGCACTTCCTCTCATTGCCCTTTATCATTGTATAAAGCTTCATTGCAGTCCCATAAGTAGTTTTCTGAGTTATGCTCAGGACAAGATCAGAACAGACAGACGTAGGGATTCACGGTCAAACGGAATAGACAAAGGAGCCACATTGAAAAGGCCCATGTTTTTAACAGGCCATAAAAACAAAGGGCCAAGCTTTAAAAAATATAGGGCCATAAATAAAGGAAAATGGCCGTTTTTCCTGAAGAAAGCCCTCTAATAGTGGCGGGGGCATTTTTCAAAACTGTTTGGATTATGATTTTCTAGCTCTTTGCAATCATTTGAGCACAACAAACTAGGAGCCCCTTTGTTGAAAAATGATTTTTTTCCTTTTGGACAGGCTATTAAAATGGCCCTTTGTTCCAGTTAAGCTGCACATTCAGACAGACGGATGGAAAGAGCGGCATAATAATAATATGATTTTCATAGCAATTAATTGAAAGGGTATTTTTCTTCATCAATATTTACAAATTGGGAATCAGGGGAGACAAGCCACTTATGTTTCTCGTTGAGCTGTACCACTCGATATATATGTTCAGCAATGAACCACAAAATCTTCCATTTACACCTTCACTGATGACAAATAAAGACAAATACAAGAGGAGACGAAATATATTTGGGACAACCTACCGCGAAGTCAGAGAGATCCTCTAGTGACACATCATGACGTCCACCTGTCGATCGCCCAGGAACTCCTCATCTTCCTCTCCCGTGAGTGAGGTCAGTGTGTTGCCAAGGGTAGACAAACGTTTACCGAGGTTGGTGTCCAGGTGTACGTCTATACCTTGCATTTCCCACTGGATATTCAGGATCCATCTGGCATTGCTGTTAGGATCTGTTGGGATCTGTTGGGAATAAAGATAACATAATGAACCTATTGCTGTTGGGAATGAATATAACATAATAAACCTATTTCTTTTGAAAATGGAGATAACATAATGAACCTATTGCTGTTGGGAATGAATATAACATAATGAACCTATTGCTGTTGGGAATGAAGATAACATAATGAACCGTATTGCTGTTGGGAATGAATATAACATAATGAACCTATTGCTGTTGGGAATGAAGATAACATAATGAACCTATTGCTGTTGGGAATAAAGATAAAATAAACCTATTGCTGTTGGGAATGAAGGTAACATAATAAACCTATTGCTGTTGGGAATAAAGATAACAAAATAAACCTATTGCTGTTGGGAATGAAGGTAACATAATAAACCGTATTGCTGTTGTGAATGAAGAGAACATAATGAACTTATTGCTGTTGGGAATGAAGATAACATAATGAACCTATTGCTGTTGGGAATGAATATAACATAATGAACTATTGCTGTTGGGAATGAATGAATGAATGAATGAATGGTGTTTTACGGCACGTCGACACATAAATAGGTCATATTGTGCGCAAAAATTTATGAAAATTAAGTAACAACCAAAAATCAACGTAAATATATGAAGATAAAACTATTAAAAAATAAGGGATGATCAGGTGTAATATAAACTATGTATGTAAATCAACAAATGCCCGTCAACGGGTATACAAACAAGTAAATATATATATAAGAACACATTACAATGATTTATATAGTCTGATCTCTTTCAGGAAATCTAAAACAAGACTAAAATCTACAGTATCAAACTCTTTCATAGTATTAACATTGTAGTACCTTTGACGCATAGGATCAAAGTCTACACATTCCAATAATATGTGTTTGACCGTTAACGGTGCAAAGCAGGGTATACATTCTGGTAATTTCTCACCTTGTAATAAATATGAATGAGTATAACGTGTATGCCCTATCCTGCACCGGGCTAGGACAACTTCCTCTCGACGAATGGGTCTACTAGAAGAACGCCATTCTCCGAGTAACGGTTTAATTGGATGGAGTTTATTGTTAACTGACAAATCCCAAGCGGCTTGCCAAGAGTTACGAATATATGTGTTAATACAACTTTTAAAATCAGTATAAGGTAATTTGGTATCAGTTATATGTAAATCTAATGCTGACTTAGCAGCACTATCAGCTCTATCATTACCACATATTCCTACATGGCTTGGAAGCCAGCAGAAAATAATAACATTATCAATTATAAGAGAATTGTACTTTTCTAAAAGTTGAAGCACAACTGGGTTATCATGTTTCATATTACCCAGTGCTTGAAGAGATGAAAGGGAATCAGAAAATATTACAAAATGGTCATCATCAGATTCCTGAATATAATTTAAGGCAAGTTCAATTGCCTTAAGTTCAGCTGAAAAGATAGAGGCCTTGTCAGGCAGGCGGCTCTTTATGCTGTGTTTGTGAACAACAGCTGCTGCAGCTACCTTATCTCCATCTTTAGAGCCATCTGTGTAGATATGTTGAAAGTTAGGGTCTGTGCTGAATTTGTTATTACAAAGATCAAAAATAATTGTTGGTGTTTCCAAAGTCCACGATGGTATTTGTGGTACTTTGTACTTGGCAATCAAATTTAGGTCGATTTCAGTGTCTCTTAATTTTGGTTTAATACGAAGACCAAATGGTCGAATGGCCTTCGGTTTTCGATCAAAAAGAGGTTCACAACTAGAATTAAAAACATTATCGAAAGTTGGGTTTGAAGGGTTTGACTTTAATTTAATGGCGTATTGAAGAGCTAATTTGTCCCGTCTATGAGACAGTGATGGTTCATTAGCTTCAACATATAGACTTTCGGCTGGTGATGTACGAAAGGCACCTAGGGCGAGTCGTAATCCTTGATTATGTATAGGGTCGAGCATCTGCAAGTACGACTTGCGAGTCGATCCATATACTATCGAGCCGTAGTCCAGCTTGGATCTGATAAGAGATCTGTAAAGTCGCAAGAGGACTTTTCGATCTGCTCCCCAATTAGTGTTGGCAACAACTTTAAGTAAGTTAAGAGCTTTAAGGCATTTGGCCTTCAAGTATTTAAGGTGTGGTATAAACGTTAATTTACGGTCGAAAATAAGACCAAGGAATTTTATCTCATCCACTACTGGTATTGGTGACCCATCCAGTGTTAGATGAGGGTCTTCATGATGTTAACGAAGTTGACAAAAGTGCATACAATTAGTTTTAGACTTAGAAAATTTAAAACCATTTTCATCAGACCAGGTCTGAAGTTTATTTAGACATTGTTGTAATCGTCTCTCGATAGTATTCATGTTTTTTGCACGATAACATCTAACAAAGTCGTCAACGTATAGCGAACAATCCACACCTGGATTGATGCATTTTACTATACTGTTAATCTTTATATTAAAAAGTGTGACAGAGAGTATACTGCCCTGTGGAACACCCATCTCCTGTTCATGAATATCAGAGAGGGTTGAACTCATTCGGACACGAAATTGTCTATCATCTAAGAATTTCTCTATAAAAATGGGTAATCGGCCTCTAAGACCAAGGTCATGAAGATCATTCATAATACCGTACTTCCATGCAGTATCATAAGCTTTCTCCAAGTCAAAAAATACAGCGACTTGATGTTCTTTTTTTATGAAAGCTTCCCTAATAAATGATTCAAATCGAATGAGATTGTCTGTTGTGCCTCGTTGGCGCCGGAATCCATTTTGATACTTTGTTATCAGCTTGTTGGACTCCAGGTACCAAACGAGTCTCTCATTAATCATTCGTTCCATGGTTTTACATATACAACTCGTTAAAGCAATAGGGCGATAATTTATTGGGTCCGTATGATCTTTTCCAGGTTTGGGGACTGGAATAACGATTGCTTCCCGCCAAGAATCGGGGAAGTTTCCCGTCACCCAAACCTTATTAAATATATCAAGAAGGGTAGAGAGACAGGATTCAGGAAAATGTTTTAGTAATTGATAATGGATATCATCAGGACCAGCTGATGTATCATGAGCCTTTTTAAGGGACTCTCGAAGTTCTTTGAGAGTGAATAGTTTCTTGTATTTTTCCAAGTTTTTCGACTTGAAGTTGAGCTTCTTCTGTTCTTTTTGTTTCTTATTTTTCAGAAAATTTGGTTGACAATTTTCAGAAGAAGAATTTTTTGAAAAGGTTTTTGCCAAAGTGTTTGTAATATCTTTGACAGATGTTATATCTCCATTATGTGTTTGAACTAGAATTACCTTTACCACTTATTTTCCGGACCATGTCCCATGTCTTCTTAAGAGATGAGCGAGAATTCAGCCTAGAGACGTAAGATCTCCAGGATTTCCTCTTGCTATCCTTAATAGTACGACGGGCTTTCGCACGAAAAACTCTAAAGTTATCTAAATTTGTTTGAGTTGGCCGCAAGTTAAAATTATTTAATGCAGCTTTACGATCGCTGACTGCCTTTTTGCAGTCATCGTCGTACCATGGTTTAGGATTTGCCGAGGTTTTTGGAATGGTTTGATCAGCTATATCGTGAAGAGTTTTGGTAAAAAGAGCAGTTGCGCCTTCGACATCCTCGAAAACGGAAGGCTTTAATTGTTCCTCGCAAAGAGATTGAAACGTAGTCCAATCAGCCTTGCGAAGTTTCCATCGTTGCGTTTTTTCGAGAAGTGGAGGGCCGATATTTTCAAGAAATATGGGGAAGTGGTCACTTCCACAGAGGTCGTCTCCAACACTCCACGAAAAATCCATCAAAAGCGTTGGATCGCATATTGTTAAATCAATGGAAGAATGAGAGCCTGTAGCAGGATGTAAGTAAGTATGTGACTTATTATTAAAAAGACACAAATTGTTTTTGGCTAAGAAATCCTCAATTTTCCTGCCTTTATCGTTTATATCTTTACAACCCCAGATGTAGTTGTGTGCATTAAAATCGCCCAAGAGTATAAAAGGTGATGGCAATTGTGCAACTAGGTGATTTAGATCTTTAGGGTCTAGTGAAGAACTAGGTGGTAAATATAAGGAACATATTGTTATGACTCTGTGCATAGTAACACTGACCGCAATAGCTTGCAAATTTGTTTTCAACGCAACAGGTCTGTGAGGAATTCTGGAGAAACTCCACCAGTGGCCTTGTCCCCGGTATCACAAATATGATCGTATAGTGAGTATTGTTTAAAAGATACCTTATCACTTGTCTTCAAGAATGTTTCTTGAAGACAAAAAGCAATAGGGTTGTGTTCATTTAAAATTAATCTGATTTCATCATAATTTGGTTTCAAACCTCGACAATTCCATTGAATGATCTTATTAGTTTTACCCATTATTTAGCGCTAAGGCGATTTTTAATTTTGTTTTTATTTTTGGCCTTAGATTTAGGAGAGGTCTTAGGAGACTCAAGCAGCGACATCTCCACTGATGGATCCTCCCCCCCGGAAGAAGTCAGCTGAAGTGGCACCTCAACTAACCTTTCATGAGAGGATGGAAGTGGCAGTGCAGCTGCCGGCTCTGAAATGTCCATAAGCTGTTCGAATTTGTTATGCAGCTCAATAGGGCCATTAGACACCTTTGGCTGCTCCTTGTGCTCCCCAGTTGGAGAAGCACTAGGCTTTCCAACTTCCTTAGTTGGAGCAGCACTAGGCTTTCCAACTTCCTTAGCCGGAGCAGCACTAGGCCTTCCAACCGAGGATGTATTAGGCTTCACGACTGGGGAACTTCTAGACTTCACAGTCTTAGAAGAACCCTCTTTCCAATTCTGAGAAATTGACATGCTCTTGACATTGCCAGAGCCTGCCGGTTTTGTGTTTGATTTAAATGTAAAAGTTTGATTAGGTGAAAAGTTTAATTTTGGTTTGTTAAGTTGTGTTTGTTGACTTTTGTTTGGATTTGATATTGAGGAAGTATTCTTTGTATTTTGAATTTCTGGCTATGGTTCGTATTGCGTACTTGCATCCCTGCATTCTGTGTGTGTTGCTGTTGTTTTGAGAATAGATGCGTAAGAGGTCGGACTTGAAATTTTATATTTTTCTTCAATTAATTTTCTTGCTTCTGGAAAGGGAATGTTTTGTGTATATTTAACTGTTATGATTTCTTTTTCTTTTTTAAATTTTTCACATAATTTTGAATTTGCGTGATGTCCCAGACCGCAGTTGGTACATTTGAGGTCGTTAGGACAATCTGATTCGTTATGTTTGAATGCAGTCGCCACATTTACCACAACGTTCTTCTTTAGTACACCTGGAGTTGTGGTGCCTAAAGGCTTGGCAGTTGTAGCAACGTAACGGGTTTGGAATGTAGGCGTCAACATGCAATTGCAGATATGCCACCTTTATTGTTTTTGGTAAGACGGGTGTTGCAAATGTGAGTATGATAGTATTTGTACTAATAATTTTGTCATTCCTTTTGATGGTTATTCGGCGAGCTGCAGTTACCAACTGTGGCGCAAGCTCGCGAATAATTTCGTCTTCAGGTACTCCGGAGAGATCCGGGCACCTGATGACGCCTTTGGAGATATTCATAGAAGTGTGAGCGTAACATTTGACTTTTGTGTTTAAAATTTGTGTAATTGTAAATTATCGGAGTGAGATTTTTTGTTTGTTTCAATAAGAATTGTTTTGTTTTTTAATTTTTTAATTTTTTTTACATGTCTAGCAATGGAATGGACAGTTTTCTCGATCACGAAAGGTGACATATCTGTAATAGGTGTTTCCCCGTTTTCCGATTCGATAATGAGAAAACGAGGAAAAGATTGATTGATTACTGATTCCTCAGTATCAGATTCATTATCTGTTTTTTTCCATTTATTAGTAGTTTGTGCGTTTTGTGATGCCATGATGTGGCGTTAAGAAATTATCTTCCACGCTTCTCACCCACCTCGGAGTCCAACAAGGGGACATTTGCTGTGGATATCCAACAGCAAAATGCCAAGAATACGTAGAAGGTATACTCATATAAAGCTAACGCATCAGACCCCCCATACCACCCAGCGGACATAACCCCTTAACTAAAAAGTCAAAGAGCCGCACTTATGTTCCGCTTAAAAAGTGGCACGAGTATAGCCATATAGCGTTTTGAAATACATGATTAGCCCGTGCGCCACCGCCATAAAAGACCCTATCTATATAATGTTTAAAGTAGAACAATATAAAAAGTAAGTAAGATACAGTGTACTGGTACTGTCTGAATAATAAGGTCGGATCTCTTATAGCTGGCGTGACAAACCGATTGATCAGATCGGGCCAAATCTGACCGCCCGTCTAGTTGAAGTCCGGACCAAAGTGGTGTGTTGCAACGTGGAGATAACTACCAGATCTCCACGCCACTCAACCACCAGGACTCCCTTCTACCCCTCTGCAAAGTAACGAGCAGTCGGTTGATTCTTAACACCCCACCACCGACTGGGGGGCTGTTGGGAATGAAGATAACATAATGAACCTTTTGCTGTTGGGAATGAAGGTAACATGATAAACCATATTGCTGTTGGGAATAAAGATAACAAAATAAACCTATTGCTGTTGGGAATGAAGGTAACATAATAAACCGTATTGCTGTTGAGAATGAAGATAACATAATAAACCTAATGCTGTTGGGAATGAAGATAACATAATAAACCTATTGCTGTTGGGAATGAAGATAAATTTAATGAACCTATTGCTGTTGGGAATGAATATAACATAATGAACCTATTGCTGTTGGGAATGAAGATAACATAATGAACCGTATTGCTGTTGGGAATGAATATAACATAATGAACCTATTGCTGTTGGGAATGAAGATAACATAATGAACCTATTGCTGTTGGGAATAAAGATAACAAAAAAAAAACTATTGCTGTTGGGAATGAAGGTAACATAATAAACCTATTGCTGTTGGGAATAAAGATAACAAAATAAACCTATTGCTGTTGGAAATGAAGGTAACATAATAAACCTATTGCTGATGGAAATAAAGATAACATAATGAACCTATTGCTGTTGGGAATGAATATAACATAATGAACCTATTGCTGTTGGGAATGAAGATAACATAATGAACCTATTGCTGTTTGGAATTAATATAACATAATGAACCTATTGCTGTTGGGAATGAATATAACATAAAGAACCTATTGCTGTTGGGAATGAAGATAACATAATGAACCTATTGCTGCTGGGAATAAAGATAACAAAATAAACCTATTGCTGTTGGGAATGAAGGTAACATAATAAACCTATTGCTGTTGGGAATAAAGATAACAAAATAAACCTATTGCTGTTGGGAATGAAGGTAACATAATAAACCTATTGCTGTTAGGAATAAAGATAACATAATGAACCTATTGCTGTTGGGAATGAAGATAACATAATGAACCTATTGTTGTTGGGAATGAAGATAACATAATGAACCTATTACTGTAGGGAATAAAGATAACAAAATAAACCTATTGCTGTTGGGAATGAAGGTAACATAATAAACCTATTGCTGTTGGGAATAAAGATAACAAAATAAACCTATTGCTGTTGGGAATGAAGGTAACATAATAAACCTATTGCTGTTAGGAATAAAGATAACATAATGAACCTATTGCTGTTGGGAATGAATATAACATAATGAACCTATTGCTGTTGGGAATGAAGATAACATAATGAACCTATTGCTGTTGGGAATGAATATAACATAATGAACCTATTGCTGTTGGGAATGAAGGTAACATAATAAACCTATTGCTGTTGGGAATGAATATAACATAATAAACCTATTGCTGTTGGGAATGAAGGTAACATAAAAAACCTATTGCTGTTGGGAATGAATATAACATAATAAACATATTGCTGTTGGGAATGAAGATAACATAATGAACCTATTGCTGTTGGGAATGAATATAACATAATAAACCTATTGCTGTTGGGAATGAAGATAACATAATGAACCTATTGCTGTTCGAATGAATATAACATAATGAACCTATTGCTGTTGGGAATGAAGATAACATAATGAACCTATTGCTGTTGGGAATGAAGGTAACATAATAAACCTATTGCTGTTGGGAATAAAGATAACATAATGAACCTATTGCTGTTGGGAATGAAGATAACATAATGAACCTATTGCTGTTGGGAATGAATATAACGTAATAAACCTATTGCTGTTGGGAATGAAGATAACATAATAAACCTATTGCTGTTGGGAATGAAGATAACAAAATAAACCTATTGCTGTTGGGAATAAAGATAACATAATGAACCTATTGCTGTTGGGAATGAATATAACATAAATAAACCTATTGCTGTTGGGAATGAAGATAACATAATAAACCTATTGCTGTTGGGGATGAAGATAACATAATAAACCTATTGCTGTTGGGAATGAAGATAACATAATGAACCTATTGCTGTTGGGAATGAATATAACATAATAAACCTATTGCTGTTGGGAATGAAGATAACATAATGAACCTATAGCTGTTGGGAATGAATATAACATAATAAACCTATTGCTGTTGGGAATGAAGATAACATAATAAACCTATTGCTGTTGGGAATGAAGATAACATAATAAACCTATTGCTGTTGGGAATGAAGATAACATAATGAACCTATTGCTGTTGGGAATGAATATAACATTATAAACCTATTGCTGTTGGGAATGAAGATAACATAATGAACCTATTGCTGTTGGGAATGAAGATAACATAATAAACCTATTGCTGTTGGGAATGAAGATAACATAATAAACCTATTGCTGTTGGGAATATAATAACATAATGAACCTATTGCTGTTGGGAATAAAGATAACAAAATAAACCTATTGCTGTTGGGAATGAAGATAACATAATAAACCTATTGCTGTTGGGAATGAAGATAACATAATGAACCTATTGCTGTTGGGAATGAATATAACATTATAAACCTATTGCTGTTGGGAATGAAGATAACATAATGAACCTTTTGCTGTTGGGAATGAAGGTAACATGATAAACCATATTGCTGTTGGGAATAAAGATAACAAAATAAACCTATTGCTGTTGGGAATGAAGGTAACATAATAAACCGTATTGCTGTTGAGAATGAAGATAACATAATAAACCTAATGCTGTTGGGAATGAAGATAACATAATAAACCTATTGCTGTTGGGAATGAAGATAAATTTAATGAACCTATTGCTGTTGGGAATGAATATAACATAATGAACCTATTGCTGTTGGGAATGAAGATAACATAATGAACCGTATTGCTGTTGGGAATGAATATAACATAATGAACCTATTGCTGTTGGGAATGAAGATAACATAATGAACCTATTGCTGTTGGGAATAAAGATAACAAAAAAAAAACTATTGCTGTTGGGAATGAAGGTAACATAATAAACCTATTGCTGTTGGGAATAAAGATAACAAAATAAACCTATTGCTGTTGGAAATGAAGGTAACATAATAAACCTATTGCTGATGGAAATAAAGATAACATAATGAACCTATTGCTGTTGGGAATGAATATAACATAATGAACCTATTGCTGTTGGGAATGAAGATAACATAATGAACCTATTGCTGTTTGGAATTAATATAACATAATGAACCTATTGCTGTTGGGAATGAATATAACATAAAGAACCTATTGCTGTTGGGAATGAAGATAACATAATGTACCTATTGCTGCTGGGAATAAAGATAACAAAATAAACCTATTGCTGTTGGGAATGAAGGTAACATAATAAACCTATTGCTGTTGGGAATAAAGATAACAAAATAAACCTATTGCTGTTGGGAATGAAGGTAACATAATAAACCTATTGCTGTTAGGAATAAAGATAACATAATGAACCTATTGCTGTTGGGAATGAAGATAACATAATGAACCTATTGTTGTTGGGAATGAAGATAACATAATGAACCTATTACTGTAGGGAATAAAGATAACAAAATAAACCTATTGCTGTTGGGAATGAAGGTAACATAATAAACCTATTGCTGTTGGGAATAAAGATAACAAAATAAACCTATTGCTGTTGGGAATGAAGGTAACATAATAAACCTATTGCTGTTAGGAATAAAGATAACATAATGAACCTATTGCTGTTGGGAATGAATATAACATAATGAACCTATTGCTGTTGGGAATGAAGATAACATAATGAACCTATTGCTGTTGGGAATGAATATAACATAATGAACCTATTGCTGTTGGGAATGAAGGTAACATAATAAACCTATTGCTGTTGGGAATGAATATAACATAATAAACCTATTGCTGTTGGGAATGAAGGTAACATAAAAAACCTATTGCTGTTGGGAATGAATATTATATAATAAACATATTGCTGTTGGGAATGAAGATAACATAATGAACCTATTGCTGTTGGGAATGAATATAACATAATAAACCTATTGCTGTTGGGAATGAAGATAACATAATGAACCTATTGCTGTTCGAATGAATATAACATAATGAACCTATTGCTGTTGGGAATGAAGATAACATAATGAACCTATTGCTGTTGGGAATGAAGGTAACATAATAAACCTATTGCTGTTGGGAATAAAGATAACATAATGAACCTATTGCTGTTGGGAATGAAGATAACATAATGAACCTATTGCTGTTGGGAATGAATATAACGTAATAAACCTATTGCTGTTGGGAATGAAGATAACATAATAAACCTATTGCTGTTGGGAATGAAGATAACAAAATAAACCTATTGCTGTTGGGAATAAAGATAACATAATGAACCTATTGCTGTTGGGAATGAATATAACATAAATAAACCTATTGCTGTTGGGAATGAAGATAACATAATAAACCTATTGCTGTTGGGGATGAAGATAACATAATAAACCTATTGCTGTTGGGAATGAAGATAACATAATGAACCTATTGCTGTTGGGAATGAATATAACATAATAAACCTATTGCTGTTGGGAATGAAGATAACATAATGAACCTATAGCTGTTGGGAATGAATATAACATAATAAACCTATTGCTGTTGGGAATGAAGATAACATAATAAACCTATTGCTGTTGGGAATGAAGATAACATAATAAACCTATTGCTGTTGGGAATGAAGATAACATAATGAACCTATTGCTGTTGGGAATGAATATAACATTATAAACCTATTGCTGTTGGGAATGAAGATAACATAATGAACCTATTGCTGTTGGGAATGAAGATAACATAATAAACCTATTGCTGTTGGGAATGAAGATAACATAATAAACCTATTGCTGTTGGGAATATAATAACATAATGAACCTATTGCTGTTGGGAATAAAGATAACAAAATAAACCTATTGCTGTTGGGAATGAAGATAACATAATAAACCTATTGCTGTTGGGAATGAAGATAACATAATGAACCTATTGCTGTTGGGAATGAATATAACATTATAAACCTATTGCTGTTGGGAATGAAGATAACATAATGAACCTATTGCTGTTGGGAATGAAGATAACATAATGAACCTATTGCTATTGGGAATGAATATAACATAATGCACCTATTGCTGTTGGGAATAAAGATAACAAAATAAACTTATTGCTGTTGGGAATGAAGATAACATAATGAACCTATTGCTGTTGGGAATGAATATAACATAATAAACCTATTGCTGTTGGGAATGAATATAACATAATGAACCTATTGCTGTTGGGAATGAATATAACATAATGAACATATTGCTGTTGGGAATGAAGATAACAAAATAAACATATTGCTGTTGGGAATAAAGATAACATAATGAACCTATTGCTGTTGGGAATGAATATAACATAATACACCTATTGCTGTTGGGAATGAAGATAACATAATAAACCTATTGCTGTTGGGGATGAAGATAACATAATAAACCTATTGCTGTTGGGAATGAAGATAACATAATGAACCTATTGCTGTTGGGAATGAATATAACATAATAAACCTATTGCTGTTGGGAATGAAGATAACATAATAAACCTATTGCTGTTGGGAATGAAGATAACATAATGAACCTATTGCTGTTGGGAATGAATATAACATAATAAACCTATTGCTGTTGGGAATGAAGATAACATAATAAACCTATTGCTGTTGGGAATGAAGATAACATAATAAACCTATTGCTGTTGGGAATGAAGATAACATAATGAACCTATTGCTGTTGGGAATGAATATAACATAATAAACCTATTGCTGTTGGGAATGAAGATAACATAATGAACCTATTGCTGTTGGGAATGAAGATAACATAATGAACCTATTGCTGTTGGGAATGAAGATAACATAATAAACCTATTGCTGTTGGGAATGGAGATAACATAATGAACCTATTGCTGTTGGGAATAAAGATAACAAAATAAACCTGTTGCTGTTGGGAATGAAGATAACATAATAAACCTATTGCTGTTGGAAATGAATATAACATAATAAACCTATTGCTGTTGGGAATGAAGATAACATAATAAACCTATTGCTGTTGGGAATGAAGATAACATAATGAACCTATTGCTGTTGGGAATGAAGATAACATAATGAACCTATTGCTGTTGGGAATGAAGATAACATAATGAACCTATTGCTATTGGGAATGAATATAACATAATGAACCTATTGCTGTTGGGAATAAAGATAACAAAATAAACTTATTGCTGTTGGGAATGAAGATAACATAATGAACCTATTGCTGTTGGGAATGAATATAACATAATAAACCTATTGCTGTTGGGAATGAATATAACATAATGAACCTATTGCTGTTGGGAATGAATATAACATAATGAACCTATTGCTGTTGGGAATGGAGATAACATAATAAAACTATTGCTGTTGGGAATAAATTGAATTGAATTGGGTTTTTAAGGCGCACCAACACATAAACAGGTTATATGGCACCTAAAAGGCATGAACATGCCAGACTCATCTTCCATGTACATCGAGATAACATATGGAAAATGGGCCTAGAACCTTCTCACCCTGAACTGCAGAGTTGCTGCAAATTCTATCGTAGAAACTCCATTTACGCTGGAGCCACTTTATTGTTTTTCTGCCACTGCTCTTTGATGCGAGCGAAATAGCACCTGAAACAATGCAGGGATCATGATGAAGACCTTTAATGAACATGAACAAAAAATGATAAAATGAACATGAATTTGGGGGGATTCTACCCCTCTGCCTACCCCTGCAAAGGGATCTGCAGTGGCCGTATTCTTTTCCCGTGACCAAACGGGGCCCCCGGCAACCACACGGGGACTGTTTGGAATGAAGATAACATAATAAACCTATTGCTGTTGGGAATGAATATAACATAATAAACCTATTGCTGTTAGGAATGAATATAACATAATAAACCTATTGCTGTTGGGAATGAAGATAACATAATGAACCTATAGCTGTTGGGAATGAAGATAACATAATAAACCTATTGCTGTTGGGAATGGAGATAACATAATGAACCGTATTGCTCTTGGGAATGAAGATAACATAATAAACCTATTGCTGTTGGGAATGAATATAACATAATGAACCTATTGCTGTTGGGAATAAAGATAACATAATAAACCTATTGCTGTTGGGAATGAATATAACATAATAAACCTATTGCTGTTGGGAATGAAGATAACATAATAAACCTATTGCTGTTGGGAATGGAGATAACATAATGAACCTATTGCTGTTGGGAATGAATATAACATAATAAACCTATTGCTGTTGGGAATGAATATAACATAATGAACCTATTGCTGTTGGGAATGGGGATAACATAATGAACCTATTGCTGTTGGGAATGAAGATAACATAATAAACCGTATTGCTGTTGGGAATGGAGATAACATAATGAACCTATTGCTGTTGGGAATGAATATAACATAATAAACATATTGCTGTTGGGAATAAAGATAACATAATGAACCTATTGCTGTTGGGAATGAATATAACATAATAAACCTATTGCTGTTGGGAATGAATATAACATAATGAACCTATTGCTGTTGGGAATGAAGATAACATAATGAACCTATTGCTGTTGGGAATGAATATAACATAATAAACCTATTGCTGTTGGGAATGAAGATAACATAATGAACCTATTGCTGTTGGGAATGAATATAACATAATGAACCGTATTGCTGTTGGGAATGAAGATAACATAATAAACCTATTGCTGTTGGGAATGAATATAACATAATAAACCTATTGCTGTTGGGAATGAAGATAACATAATGAACCTATTGCTATTGGGAATGAATATAACATAATGAACCGTATTGCTGTTGGGAATGAATATAACATAATAAACCTATTGCTGTTGGGAATGAAGATAACATACTGAACCTATTGCTGCTGGGAATGAAGATAACATAATGAACCTACTGCTGTTGGGAATGAAGATAACATAATGAACCTATTGCTGTTGGGAATGAATATAACATAATAAACCTACTGCTGTTGGGAATGAAGATAACATTATGAGCCTATTGCTGTTGGGAATGAAGATAACATAATGAACCTATTGCTGTTGGGAATGAAGATAACATAATGAACCTATTGCTGTTGGGAATGAATATAACATAATAAACCTATTGCTGTTGGGAATGAAGATAACATAATGAACCTATTGCTGTTGGGAATGAATATAACATTATAAACATATTGCTGTTGGGAATGAATATAACATAATGAACCTATTGCTGTTGGGAATGAAGATAACATAATGAACCTATTGCTGTTGGGAATGAAGATAACATAATGAACCTATTGCTGTTGGGAATGAAGATAACATAATAAAGCTATTGCTGTTGGGGTCTGTTGTGAATATTAAAGATAACGAAATGAACCTATTACTGTAGGGGTTTGTTGGAAATGAAGATAACGTAATGAACTCATTGCTGTTGGGGTCTGTTGTGAATCAAGATAATGCAATGAAATTATTGCTGTTAACAACCTATTGCTTTTGGCATCTGTTGGAAATGAATATAACGTAACAAACCTATTGCTGTTGGGGTCTGTTGGGAATAAAGATAACATAAAGAACCTATATGTGACACAATCCGCTCATGAATGTGATATTTATTTATTATATCGTAATAACCTTGTGCCAAAATAAGGTTTATTTTCAGCAAAGATTTGACTTTGTCTTTTTTCTTTTTCCAAAACAACTTTTTTCACAAAGTTGCCATCGAAGTTATATCATTGGAAATAACTAAGAAAATAAGTGGTAGTTTACTGAAATCAGTAAATTACTTTTGAAGTTATGATGAATCAAAAACAGCAATTTCACCATACTGAGCTGATGATGTCGCTGAAACAGTACGCACACTAATGCACACCAAAGCTGTGCATGTGATAATCGTTTCACTATCACCTTGTGATTTACTATCACTCTGCAATATCTCCCTCGCGTCAGATAGTAGGAAATTACACCCAGTTGTCTATGGGGATTTAGCATGGGTGTTTTATGTGAGGTATAATAGAAAATATATATTCGTTTATTTTCCAGCGAGTGTTTCAGAATCGTTCGCTTTGAAAAATCTAAAATTTTAAAATGTTTAAAACTAGAAGGCACACGGCCTACATGTCAAGCCCTATTGTGAAGAGTCCAGGTTTTTTATTAGACCAAACCAATGTCAACCTCAAGATATATTTGTTCCTTTCATACTTAATGTCATTAACAGTGGGTGATGCATGTAGTAGAGGAGACAGGATGAGACCTATATTTTGTTCAAAGTAGGTCACAGCAACCCAAAATTGTGCACATGATGTTAGATGCATTTAAGGAACATTGTGATGAAGTTTGTTGAACATTCTGCAAGAAAGATGCAAGAAAGACGCAAGATACGCATGTCGCAGTGGAGACCGGACGTGACCTATATTTCGTCAAAAGTAGGTTTCAGTGACCCTAAATTCTACACATGATGCATATATGAAACATTCTGGTGATTCAGAAGTTTGGTGAAAATCCTGCAAGAAAGAAGCAAGACATACATGTTGTATTGGAGAACAGATGTGACATATATTTTGTCATATAAGGAACATTCTGTTGGAAAATCAGATGAACGGACTAAACGGATAAACTTACGAACAAACTGACACACATACACCCAGATGACATTATAATCATCAAGTTGGGATCCCTAAAACTTAACAAAAACTCATATCAATCAGAAATTGGTGTTAGCACCCTGTTTGTTATTCAGTTCTAACATGTGAACTCGTCATATATTCTGAATGGAATTGAAGTAAATTGCTTAATTAACCCTGATGCATGATATCGGACAGTACATATTACTGCGCAAATGAATTTCCATTTTTGACATTCATTATGTGTAGGTCCTTTAGAAGACATTCATTATGTGTAGGTCCTTTAGAACAGAAAATTGCATTTATCAATTTGAAGTTGGAGCCCTAGACGACTAACAAAATGTATTTTAATGTTTCCTTCCTTACAAACTTACTTTCTCTCTGTATCTTTCCCATATTAAAACACAAAGTGGTACATCTAACCCATCAACTGTTTATTGATTGTCCTGGAGCAGACTTCGATGTGCCCTCTGGTACAACACGGACATAAACACAAAGTGGTACATCTTACCCATCAACTGTTTATTGATTGTCCTGGAGCAGACTTCGTACGTGCCCTCTGGTACAACACAGACATAAACACAAAGTGGTACATCTTACCCATCAACTGTTTATTGATTGTCCTGCAGCAGACTTTGTACGTGCCCTCTGGTACAACACAGACATAAACACAAAGTGGTACATCTTACCCATCAACTGTTTATTGATTGTCCTGGAGCAGACTTCGTACGTGCCCACTGGTACAACACAGGCATAAACACAAAGTGGTACATCTTACCCATCAACTGTTTATTGATTGTCCTGGAGCAGACTTCGTACGTGCCCTCTGGTACAACACAGACATAAACACAAAGTGGTACATCTTACCCATCAACTGTTTATTGATTGTCCTGGAGCAGACTTCGTACGTGCCCTCTGGTACAACACAGACATAAACACAAAGTGGTACATCTTACCCATCAACTGTTTATTGATTGTCCTGGAGCAGACTTTGTACGTGCCCTCTGGTACAACACAGACATAAACACAAAGTGGTACATCTTACCCATCAACTGTTTATTGATTGTCCTGGAGCAGACTTCGTACGTGCCCTCTGGTACAACATAGACATAAACACAAAGTGGTACATCTTACCCATCAACTGTTTATTGATTGTCCTGGAGCAGACTTTGTACGTGCCCTCTGGTACAACACAGACATAAACACAAAGTGGTACATCTTACCCATCAAATGTTTATTGATTGTCCTGGAGCAGACTTCATACGTGCCCTCTGGTACAACACAGACATAAACACAAAGTGGTACATCTTACCCATCAAATGTTTATTGATTGTCCTGGAGCAGACTTCATACGTGCCCTCTGGTACAACACAGGCATTCATCACTTGAATGTCTTCACGGCTTGGCTTCCAGTCATCCAGCGACGTCTCAAAGTCCTCTGCAATACGCAGACAGAAATCTGCAATATATTCAGAAATGGACGTTGATTTGTAGGTTTTTCAGGATGTGTCTAGGTACCATGGTCACTTCTCACCATGGCAACCATGGACTGATTTCCTGTCTCAAGGTTACAAATGAGAGGATATGGCCCACATGGACACATGTTGTTGTTATGGCCCACATGGACACATGTTGTTGTTTTTTGCTGGGTTCTTCAGCCATCTCCCCTCAAGGTGGCAAATGAAAGGATATGGCCCACTGGACACATGGTCTTGTTATGGCCCACATGGACACAGGTTGTATTTTTTGCTGGGTTCTTCAGCCATCTCCCACACCCACCTACATCGTACTGTAGGATGTAAAACCTGTTTGACTTGATTTGTAATAGATTTTAAATAAATTTGATATCTTAAAGTTTAATGTACACTACCCCAGACTAGAGAGGAAGTCAGTAACTCAACACAGCAGCTGTATGAGGACAATGCCATGAGTAAACTCCCAAAAATGTATTGCCAAGTAAAATTTGAGGTGTAGCACACCCATTGCATCTCAGGAAGTATCGGCCTGGAGTAGGTATCAGCCTGGGGTAGTCGCATAATGGTGGCCAGGAAATAATTATTGTTTCTTTTTGTAAACAAGAGGTCAATGACCTTGAAGCTCTACTGATTGATTTTGATTTCAGGAAGTAGTCGCTACAAACTGGTTTTTTGAAAATCTATTTTTAGCCGTGGTGGCCATCTTGAATTTCCGGCCGACCTGAAATTTTGCTAGGATCAATTAGACATCAAGAGCAACATTCCTGTGAAGTTTCATGAAAATCCGTCAAGTAGTTTCAGAGGAGTAGTCGCTACAAGTTTCATTATATAACTCTATGTAAACAAAGATGGCCACTGACAGCCATGTTTAACATTGAATCAAAATAATGTTCGACTCGGATAACCATCAAGTCATGCTGATCATTTTAGAAAAAGTCCCATATCAATATCTCTTATAGTTTTCAAGAAGTAGTCGCTACAAACTTATTTTTTAAAAATCTATTTTTAGCCATGGTGGCCATCTTGAATTTCCGGCCGACCGGAAATTTTGCTTAGATCAATTAGACATCAAGAGCAACATTCGTGTGAAGTTTCATAAAAATCCGTCAAGTAGTTTCAGAGGAGTAGTCGCTACAAGTTATCATTATATAACTCTTATGTAAACATACATGGCCACTGGCAGCCATGTTTAACGTCGAATCAAAATAATGTTCGACTTGAATAACCATCATGTCATGCTGATCATTTTAGAAAAAGTCCCATATCAATATCACTTATAGTTTTCAAGAATTAGTCGCTACAAACTTGTATTTTGAAAATCTATTTTTAGCCATGGCGGCCATCTTGAATTTCCGGCCAACCTGAAATTTTGCAAGGATCAATTAGACATCAAGAGCAACATTCGTGTGAAGTTTCATGAAAATCCGTCAAGTATTTTCAGAGGAGTAGTCGCTACAAGTTATCATTATATAACTCTATGTAAACAAAGATGGCCACTGGCAGCCACGTTTAACGTCGAATCAAAATAATGTTCGACTCGGATAACCATCATGTCATGCTGATAATTTTAGAAAAAGTCCCATATCAATATCTCTTATAGTTTTCAAGAAGTAGTCGCTACAAACTTATTTTTTAAAAATCTATTTTTAGCCGTGGCGGCCATCTTGAATTTCCGGCCAACCTGAAATTTTGCTAGGATCAATTAGACATCAAGAGCAACATTCCTGTGAAGTTTCATGAAAATCCGTCAAGTAGTTACAGAGGAGTAGTCGCTACAAGTTTTCATTATATAACTCTATGTAAACAAAGATGGCCGCTGCAGCCATGTTTAACGTCGAATCAAAACGATTTTCGACAAGGACCAACATTATGTCATGCTGATCATTTTAGAAAAAGTCCCATATCAATATCTCTTATAGTTTTCAAGAAGTAGTCGCTACAAACTTATTTTTTAAAAATCTATTTTTAGCCATGGTGGCCATCTTGAATTTCCGGCCGACCTGAAATTTTGCTTAGATCAATTAGACATCAAGAGCAACATTCGTGTGAAGTTTCATGAAAATCCGTCAAGTAGTTTCAGAGGAGTAGTCGCTACAAGTTATCATTATATAACTCTTATGTAAACATACATGGCCACTGGCAGCCATGTTTAACGTCGAATCAAAATAATGTTCGACTTGAATAACCATCATGTCATGCTGATCATTTTAGAAAAAGTCCCATATCAATATCACTTATAGTTTTCAAGAAGTAGTCGCTACAAACTTGTATTTTGAAAATCTATTTTTAGCCATGGCGGCCATCTTGAATTTCCGGCCGACCTGAAATTTTGCAAGGATCAATTAAGACATCAAGAGCAACATTCGTGTGAAGTTTCATGAAAATCCGTCAAGTATTTTCAGAGGAGTAGTCGCTACAAGTTATCATTATATAACTCTATGTAAACAAAGATGGCCACTGGCAGCCACGTTTAACGTCGAATCAAAATAATGTTCGACTCGGATAACCATCATGTCATGCTGATAATTTTAGAAAAAGTCCCATATCAATATCTCTTATAGTTTTCAAGAAGTAGTCGCTACAAACTTATTTTTTAAAAATCTATTTTTAGCCGTGGCGGCCATCTTGAATTTCCGGCCGACCTGAAATTTTGCTAGGATCAATTAGACATCAAGAGCAACATTCCTGTGAAGTTTCATGAAAATCCGTCAAGTAGTTACAGAGGAGTAGTCGCTACAAGTTTTCATTATATAACTCTATGTAAACAAAGATGGCCGCTGGCAGCCATGTTTAACATCGAATCAAAACGATTTTCGACAAGGACCAACATCATGTCATGCTGATCATTTTAGAAAAAGTCCCATAGCAATATCCCTTAGAGTTTTCAAGCAGTAGTCGCTACAAACTTGTTTTTTAAAAACCTATTTTTAGATTTGGCGGCCATCTTGGATTTCACATCTACATGAATTTTTGCTAGGATCAACTAGACTTCATGGGCAACATTTCTGTAAAGTTTCATGAAAATCTATTCAGTAGTTTCAGAGGAGTAGTCGCTACAAAAAAAAAGTTAACGGACTGACGGACAGACGGACGGACAGTCGGACGGACGACGGACGCCGCACCACGGCATAAGCTCTGCTGATCTCTGATCAGTAGAGCTAAAAAAGGTACTGTCACTAACATAAACTGCCATTTTTGGTTTATGTAACACTGTTGATCGATTTGTTACATTTTTCAAGCATTTTCATGTTAAAATTGTTTGAATTTTTTTTGCTTATATGGAAATGAGTACAATATTTTGGCATCTCAGTGTTTATGTTTTTAAAGAGAGCATTCATTCATGAGACAAGTTCTTTCTTACAAGATACACGATCCCCACTTTTCTGTGGATTTTTTGGCAGCATATATGCCATTTGTGATGAGAAAGTTATTCTTTTTTAAATTGGGCCTAGATATGAATGACATGGCATTTAAATTTTAATTCATATACAATGCAATTCAAAAATCCATGGGTGTGTTACACCTTTGACTGGACAGATTCAGTACCAGTACAGCCGAATAACAGTCAGTTATCAGTAATCACTTACGATAATTAACAACTGGTCAAGACTGTGTCAAGCTGTTATCTGATCACACAGTACCAAGGCTTGTACAGGGATAGCTGTGTAAACTTTCCATTGTTCACTGTTTCCAGAGAACCAGCTGCGATACGTACCTGTAAACTTTCCCTTGTTCAACAGAGAACCAGCTGCGATATGTATCTGTAAACTTTCCCTTGCTCACCAGAGAACCAGCTGCAATATGTACCTGTAATCTTTCCTTTGCTCACCAGAGAACCAGTTGCGATACATACCTGTAAATATTCCCTTGCTCACCAGAGAACCAGCTGTGATATTTACCTGTAAACTTTCCTTTGCTCACCAGAGAATTAGCTGTGATACGTACCTGTAAACTTTCATTTGCTCACCTGAGAACCACCTGTTATACGTACCTGTAAACTTTCCCTTGCTCAGCAGAGAACCAGCTGTTATACGTACCTGTAAACTTTCCCTTGCTCACCAGAGAACCAGCTGTTATACATACCTGTAAACTTTCCCTTGCTCAGACCCAGCTGTTATATATATCTGTAAACTTTCCCTTGCTCACCAGAGAACCTGCTGTGATACGTACCTGTAAACGTTCCCTTGCTCACCAGAGAACCAGCTGTTATACATACCTGTAAACTTTCCCTTGCTCAGACCCAGCTGTTATATATATCTGTAAACTTTCCCTTGCTCACCAGAGAACCTGCTGTGATACGTACCTGTAAACTTTCCCTTGCTCACCAGAGAACCAGAGGAACATGCAGAAATCTGAGTACTCTCTATCGTCATGACAACTGCTGCTCCTGGCTCATGGCCTATTATACTACTTGCTCCCTGAAAAAGAAAGTTAGCATGTCTGGTAACTTTGGTATCTATTCAATAAACTCTACCAAAGGTTAGCCGTGCCAGTTTTATGCCAGTCATTGGATGACTGGATGCCAAGCCATGAAGACATTCACGTGATGATATATTTGTATGCTACGCCCTTACATTGTTTGCGAACATATTGGAAAAAGTAAGGACTCTCAAAATTACTGAATGTTAAAGGGACACATGGCAAACTTGAAGTTTTATTAAGCATTAAAATTAGCATCTCAATTTATTAATGCAATATCATTTTGACTTTAAACCTGCTTGCATACAATTAAATAAAACTTTGAGT
Organism: Cyrtodaria siliqua; assembly: GCA_037043455.1. NCBI lineage: Eukaryota > Metazoa > Mollusca > Bivalvia > Adapedonta > Hiatellidae > Cyrtodaria > Cyrtodaria siliqua. The sequence continues at coordinate 197,251 of JAWPHD010003682.1, forward strand.
TTCATATTTTGTTCTTATTCTGCCATAGGTTTAAATATATTACTGGTGCATTGAATGTTGTTTAACGGCTCATCAACACACTACAGGTTATTTAGAGCCGCCCCAGAGAGAGGGAAAGGATACATAGGAATCCGGGAACCTGCCCTACTCTTATTATCGAATAGATTCCTATGGTTCTTTAACGTGCTCGGAGGATAGACCGATACACGGGACCACCCGGTTTATGTCCCCATCCGATGGACGAGGCTAAGGAAAAGTGTGTTGCCCAAGAACACGCCGACGAAACACAGTGGCACCACGGAGGATTGAACCCGGGGCCTCCGGTTACAAATCTGCCGCGCTACCGACTGCGCCACGCCAGCCCTCTATATTAGTGCAATATAATCAACAGTTGTATTTATATTTATTTATACCAGTGACAAATACATATTTTACAAAATATTACATATAAAGGACATACAGGCAACATAAAATGTACATATATAAAGCATATAGGCAACATTGAGCAAAACTGGATTGTACCAAGCCTACTTTGGCTTACTAGTCACCATCTTACAATTTCATTACATAGATAAAGCAATATTTAAATGAATAAATAAAGTTGCAAAACTCATTTGTTTTATACTATTCCTATAATTAATATTAATGATTGAACAAATGCATGAAAACTAATTAGGGTGCGGCGAGTTTTTAAAAAAGACTGCATGTCCCTTTAAGATGTAAAACAAGAAAATCGGTAGAACCGATGAAAGCTCCCTGAAATGTATACTCAACTTATCATATAGCCTGCATCACCCTGCAGGTTTCAATGCAGTTCCATTAGTAGTTTTTGACTTATGCTTCGGACAAGAATTACCAGTATAAAATTATAAAGGGCAATTACTCTAATTTGAACAAAGATTGGTTGTAGATCTTAGCACTTTCTCTCATTGCCCTGTATCATTGTGTGAAGTTCAATTGCAGTCCCATTAGTAGTTTCTGAGTTATGCTACGGACATGAATTATAACTATAAAATTCCAAAGGGCAATAATTCTATATTGGATTAAGATAGCAGTATGCTCGAAACTTCCTCTCATTGCCTTTGTAACCACTATGTGAAGTTTCATTAAAGTCCCATGAGTGGTTTTTGAACAAGAGGCCCAAGAGGGCCTGTAGACGCTCTGCTTGTATGATGTGATTAAAAAACATAAACATGACAGAGGCCAACCCGAGAAACATGTTTCCTATATATAACTATGTAAACTTTGGGTTATCGTGGTGGCCATTTTGAATATTTGACAACGAAAAACACAAACTTGATAGAGGCCAACAACAGGAACATGCATATGATATTTAACTAGAATGGAATAAGTGGTAATATGTCGTTTGATAAATGTCCTTAAATTTGACCTATGTTTAGCCATCATGGACAACTGGAGGCCCCAAAAACGCAAATCTGAGGGGGACTAACCCAAAGATCATTGTGATTCAGTTTCATCAAAATCCTTCAAGCAGTTTCAGAGAAGATGTCATTTTTAACGTTTTCCTTTATAACTCTATGTAAACTTTGGGTCGCCGTGGTGGACATTTTGATTATTCGACGATAACGAAAAAGACAAACTTAATAGAGGCCAACCCAAGGAACATGTATATGATATTTCAGTAGAATGGAATAAGTGGTTTCGGAGATGTCGTTTGAAATTTACTTAAATTTGACCTAGTTTGAGCCATGGTGGCCATCTTGGATGACTGGCGGCCGCGAAAAACACAAATCTGAGAAAGACTATCCCAAAAATCATTGTGCTTAAGTTTCACCAAAATCTTTCAGGCGGTTTCAGAGAAGATGTAATTTTTAACCATTTCCTATATAACTATGTAAACTTTGGGTCGCCATGGCGGCCATTTTGATTATTTGACTATAACGAAAAACACAAACTTGATAGAGGCCAAACCAAGAAACAAGTATATGATATTTCAGTAGAATGGAATAGAAGTGGTTTCGGAGGAGATGTCGTTTGAAATTTCCTTAAATTTGACCTAGTTTCAGCCATGGCGGCCATCTTGGATGACTGGCAGCCACGAAAAACATAAATCTGAGAGGGGCCATCCCAAGTAACATTGTGATGAAGTTTCATCAAAATCCTTCAAGCGGTTTCAGAGGAGATGTCGATTTTATAAAATTGCTAACAGACAGACGGACAGACAGACAGACGAACAGACGGACGACGGACGAAAAGTGATCGCATAAGCCCTCCTGGCCTTTGGCCAGTAGAGCTAATAAAAATGGTAAAGTTTGGTAAAGATCAGTGGAAATGAAGGCCCTATCATACTAAAGAAGCAAAATATAGCATTTTTAACGAAATCAAGGCCAATAACTCCAGTGTTATCAATTCGATTCGGCTGATTTCGAACTAGTCTGAGCTTTCATTGATATTAGTAATCCGGAAAAGTTTAATAAAGATCAGATAAAAAACAAATACCCTATCGTCTTAACGAGGCAAAATATAGAATTTTTAACTAAATCAAGGGCCGTAACTCTGCTGTTACTGGTCCGATCTGGCTGGTTTGCAATATTGTCTGAGCTTTCATTGATATTAACAATCTGGTAGGGTAGTAAAGTTTGGATGAAAAATAAAGGCCTTTCTGTCTTGAGGCAAAATATAGCATTTTTAACTAAATCAAGGGCCATAACTCTGCTGTTACTGGTTCAATCTTGCTGGTGTTTGAACTTGTCCGAGCTTTCTTTGATACTAATAACCTGTTAAAGTTTGGTAAAGTTTGGATGAAAAATAAAGGCCCCTTATCGTCTTGAGGCAAAATACAGCATTTTTAACTAAATCAAGGGCCATAACTCTGGTGTTATTGATCCGATCTGGCTGGATTTCGAACTGGTTTGAGCTTTCATTGATATAAGTATCCAGTAAAGTTTAATAAAGACAGGGAATAAGTATTATAGGGAGGAGAAACGGATCGTTTTGCCGTTTTCATGTTGTCGCGCGTTTAACTACTGCGTGAAAATGACTACTTCCGGTTGTTTCGCGCGTGTGTGAAAAACAGTAAATTCTTATAAATTATTACACTTACAAACCCAATAAAGATGCGAAATGTAAACAAAGGTATTATTTATTAACACCGTGTCCTCTGATACAGAGCGTGTATTTGTTTGCATGTATAAAGGCACATTTTACCAGACGGTTCCGTGTAACGAAGATGGCGCCACTCTGCGCCAGATAAAAAATGGTGACAGTGTATAGCTTTTGCGAACGAGATATGAGACTACGGGTTATTTAGGCATTAATAACAATAAAAAGTGAATAGTAGACATATTTATCTTTGTCAAGAAGGTAATTATAATTTCATGGTGGGGATTATAAGACAAAGCCTAAAAAGAGGTGCTGAAAATGTACCTTTTGAGATATCAGCTGAAATTTTTCAATTTATTTTTAAAATTAAAAAATGGTGTGAAGCTTTTGCAAACGAGATACGAAGTGTGGGTTATATTAGGCATTAATAATTAGGCCACAATTTTTTTTTTCTTAGTTTACGGATTTTTTCTTATTTTTTTACGCTCGGTCGGAAGGGGAAAAAAAAAAAAAAAATTTAAATGCGTTTCTAAGTCATAACAAATTTCAAACATGGTGACCATGTTTCTCATATAAAACCGTAAGTTTATACAACACAACATGTATTTAAATCATTGAATATTCTTTTAAGATTCAGTGCTCAAAGAAATTTTTTTAGAGACAGGCCCAGGGCTTGTTGCTTCTGAAAATGGACAGGCCCTGATTTAAAATGGACAGGCCCTGATTTAAGATGCAAAGGTCCAATATTTTTTTCTTAGTGGAAATGTGTCTTTATTCGCTTTTATAGCACACATTTGTATGTATTACTCAAACTCAGAACCTCCCCTGACTATATTTTTCTTTTTGTTACCACTTTATGCTCCCTAGTCAGCAGACTTATTTATCACTTCGTTAGAACAGAATATATATTACATTGAAATTTACAACCGATGCAAAGGAGAGTACTAGCACTTTTGCCAAACTATAATAATCAGAGCCGACTTGGTGAAACTGGAGCCGAACTTGGAGCCAAATTTTTAATCAGGTTTTATTATACTATCAGGGCCTCCTCTGGCTATATTTTTCATTTTGTCACCACTTTCTCCAAGTTAAAGAATTAGGAGCTTAGAGTAAAATTCATTTAAAAGTAGGATTCCAGGAACTCCTTACACATGATAAAAGAAAGAATGATGGATTAAATAATGAATAGAAATGTTTTACTATTCGATTAATCATTATGTAAAAAAATAAATAGTACCATCCGAACTACTATGACACCGCACTTTTACGGCCGGAAAATTTCACAAACATTCAATCGAAATACCATCAATTAGGAACTTTTTTCATGCATTAATGTGTTTTGAATGCCAAAAATGGTATTTCTTATCAAAGAGGAAAGAAAACACAACCCTAATAGCAGGATAATGTAGTTTTACGTCAGAAATTGTCGATCTCAAAATTGTGACAAACTGCCGAATCGACGCCTGCCGACTCGACGCCAGGCAAAATATTCAAACTTCTTATTGTTTTACTTTGTGTATAACACATTTTAATTACTTTATTGCAAGTGTTTTCATAGTTCAGAATACACATGGGAGTATTTTGTCTTGAGGATCTTGATTCACCAATTCATTTTTTTTTTATTCATCTGGCGTTGAAATGCGGCCGGCGGTGAAAAAAAACACAGATGTTCAAATTTTTATTTTTTTTCCAATCTCTCAAAAAATGGGGGCGGCGGATCCCTAAACCAAGAGAAAAAAAAATGTCGCCTTACAAACAAGAGGCCCAAGAGGGCCTGTGGACGCTCTACTGGCTAACACGGCTCTTATATCATCAATGAAGCGATTGACTGCCATTTAAGTTTTCGCGAACGTTTCGTGCAAAAAACAGCTTTTAACTAAATCAAGGGCCATAACTAAAGAATCTGGTAAAGATTGGTAAAGATCAGATGAAAAATGAAGGCCCTACCGTATTAACGAGGCAAAATATAGCATTTTTAACTAAATCAAGAGCCGTAACTCCTCTGTTACTGGTCCGACTGGTAAAATATAGAGCTAAAAAAAAAAAAAAAAATTAAAAAAAAAAAATTAAAAAAAATTCTAAAAAAAAAAAATATTAAAAAAAAAAAAAAAAAAAAAAAAATATATATATATATAATAATCATAAAATCTGCTAAAGTTTGGCAAAGATCAGATGCAAAATGAAGGCCTTATCATATGACGAGGCAAACTATAGCATTTTTAACAAAATCAAGGGCCATTACTCCGCTGTTACTGGTTTCGATCTGGCTGGTTTTCGAACTTGACCAAGCTTTCATAGACATTAACAATCTGATAAAGTTTGGTAAAGATCGGATGAAAAATGAAGGCCCTATCGTCTTAACGAGACAAAATTCAGCATTTTGAACTAAATCAAGGGCCATAACTCCGCTGTTACTAGTCTGATATAATTGGTTTTCAAACTTGTCCGAGCTTTCATTGATATTAACAATCTGATAAAGTTTGGTAAAGATCGGATGAACAATGAAGCCCCTATAGTCTTAACGAGGCAAAATATAGCATTTTTAACTAAATCAAGGGCCATAACTCAGCTGTTACTGGTCCGATATGGCTGGTTTTCAAAAAATTTCGAGCTTTCAGCAACATTAACAATCTGATACAGATTGGTAAAGATCGGATGAACAATGAAGCCTATCGTCTAAACGATGCAAAATATAGCATTTTTAACTAAATCAAGGGCCATAACTCCGCTGTTACTAGTCCGATATGGCTGGTTTTCGAACTTGTCCGAGCTTTCATTGATATTAACAATGTGGTAAAGTTTGGTAAAGATAGAATGAAAAACGAAGGCCCTATCGTCTTAACGAGGCAAAATATAAAATATAGCATTTTTAACTAAATCAAGGACCATAACTCTGCAGTTACTGGTCCGATCTGGCTGGTTTTCGAACTTGTCCGAGCTTTCATTGATATTAACAATGTGGTAAAGATAGGATGAAAAATGAAGGCCCTATCGTCTTGAGGCAAAATATAGCAATATAGCATTTTTAACTAATTCAAGGGCCATAACTCAGCTGTTACTTGTCCGATCTGGCTGGTTTTTGAACTCATCCGAGCTTTCATTGATATTAACAACCTGTTAAAGTTTGGTAAATATCGGATGAAAAATGAAGGCCCTATCGTCTTAACGAGCCAAAAGTTAACGCCGACGACGGACGACAGACGACGGACGGACGACGAACAACTCGGCATCCCATAAGCTCTTCTGGCCTTTGGCCAGTAGAGCTTAAAATGAATAGTAGACATATTTATCTTTGTCAAGAAGGTAATTATGTGATGTTGATTATAACAAAGCCGTAAGAAAGATGCCGTAAAAACTGCCTTATTTGAGATGTTGGCTGAAATTTTAACTTTTCAAATGTAACGCGCTTACGATCAATTTACCTGTATCAATAAAATAGTAAATGGCGGCGTTCTAGCGCGACAACATAAATCGACAAACTAGAGCGTTTTTGAATCCATTTCTCCTCCCTGTATACTTACTTCCTGATAAAGATCAAATGAAAAACAAATGCCCTATCGTCCTAAAAATATAGCATTTTTAACTAAAACAAGGGCCATAACTCTGCTGTTACTGCTCGGATCTGGCTGGTTTTCAAACTTGTCCGAGCTTTCATTAATATTAATATGTTAAATTGGTAAAGTTGGATTGAAAAATGAAGGTTCTTATCGTCTTGAGGCAAAATATAACATTTTCAACTAAATCATTGGCCATAACTCCACTTTTACTGGTCCAATCTGGCTGGTTTTCAAACTTGTCCGAGCTTTTATTAATATTAACAATCTGGTAAAGTTTGGTAAAGATCAGATGAAAAATGAAGGCCGTATCGTCTTAACGAGTTAAAAGTTAACAGACGACGGACTATGGACAATGGACGACGGACAACTCACCATCTCATAAACTCTGCTGGCCCTTGCTAAAAACTCATCCAACTGGTACACAACAACAATATGCATAACTAGGCTTGGTATTGATCATTCCTGCCAAATTTCATTGAATCCAGCCAGGAGTTCCCGAAAACTCCAGATAAAGTATGTGTATAATGGAAAACAACTCGTCAAATATCATTCACCAGGAACACGGTGATGATATGTGCAACTAGACTCTGTACTGATCATCCCTGCTAAGTTTCATTGAAATCCGTCCTGGGGTTTCAGTAGAACTAGTCCGAACAAAGTTAAGTGTATTAAAAACCATTAGAGGGCCATAACTCTGCCAAAAATCATTCAACGGTGATGATATGCACAATTAGGCATGGTATTGATCATCCCTGCAAAGTTTCGTTGAAATCTGGGCAGGGTCTCAGGAGAACTAATCCAGAAAATTGTGTGTATTAAAAGCTTTAAAGGGCCATAACTCCACCAAAATTCATTTAACTGGAACACGGCAAAGACATGCACAAATAGGCTTTATACTGATCAACCTTCCCAAGTTTCGCTGAAATCTGGCCAGGGGTTCAGGAGAACTAGATCGGACAAAGTTTGTGCATTAAAACCTATAACTCCGCCAAAATCATTTAACCGAAACATGGTGATGATATGCATAACTAGGCTTGATATAGATCATTCCTGCAGTTTTCGAACTTGTTCAACCTTTTACCGTATAATCCCTAATAAACGCCCCTCCCCCAATAAACACCTGCACCCCCTCCCCCCACCATTTTTCAGAAACAGTTTTTTTAAAACTTACCAAAAGATGCAAGTTAATCTGTTTCATTCACAATGGAACGCACAAAATCACTAAAAAACTTAAATAATCCGAAGTTTTGATTGACATGCAGACTTTGATTTTCTTGGTAAATAAAATCATAAATGTCTGATTTAAAAGTTAAATTATGTATTTTTGGTCTCAAATAAACGCCCCGTTTTCAAAAATGTTACGCCCCCTTTCGCATTTGTCATGGATTATACGATATTAACATACTGAACCCAACAGCTAACCCACCTGTAGTCAATACCTTTAATATCTCATTAATATCAATCAATAAATCAAAACAAATTTCATTCTAATATCTTGTCAATAACGACTGTAAATTTGAAAATAATTCATTCAATTCACCTGTCTCCAACGGTACCAGTCGGCATATAATAAGTTCATACATTAAAGATATTGTCTACTGGTGCATTAGCTGTTTGGTTAAGTATATTAACAACCTGGTAAAGTTTGGTAAAGATCGGATGAAAAATGAAAGCCCTATCATCATAAAAAGGCAAAATACATCATTTTTAACTAAATCAAGGGCTATAACTCTGGTGTTACTGGTACGATCTGGCTGTTTTTCGAACTTGTCCGAGCATTCCTTGATATAAAAAGTTTGTGCAAGTTTGGTAAAATTCAAATACTAGATGAAGGTGCTAAAGTGGTCACAAGGCAGACAAGACAAAATATAGCAATTTTCTTGAATTTAATGGCAATAACTCCGGTGTTACTGGACCGATCTGGCTCGTTTTCGAACTCGTCCGAGCTTTCTGTAATATTTACAGGTGCAGTTTGGTAAGGATCGGATGAAAAATGAAGGTGCTAGAGTGTTCATACCAAAAAGTCACATTCGCATCTATACTAGGTCACGTACCGATGTACTACCCAAGATGCAACTATAACCAAAGTTTGAAAGGTCTATCGCATACAGTACATGAGAGTGACCTAAATGCAAAGTTGACTGTAATGTTATTGATATCTGCCCTTTGCTTGGGTCTCATCTGCATCTACTATGTCACGTAGCATTATGTACTACCCAAGATGCAACTATAACCACAGTCTGAAAGGTCTATCGCATACAGTACATGAGAGTGACCTAAATGCAGAGTTGACTGTAATGTTATTGATATCTGCCCTTTGCTTGGGTCTCATCTGCATCTACTATGTCCCGTAGCATTATGTACTACCCAAGATGCAACTATAACCACAGTTTGAAAGGTCTATCGCATACAGTCCATGAGAAAGTGACCTAAATGCAAAAGTTGAATGTAAAATTATTAAGTTATCTGCCCTTTGCTTGGAGGGTGAATGAAGTTTACATCGGCATCTACTGTCACGTAGCTGTACTACCAAAGATGCAACTATAACCAAAATTTGAATGGTCATGAGAAAGTGACCTAAATGCAAAAGTTAGATGTAAAATTATTAAGTTATCTGCCTTGTGCTTGGAAGACCTGCATCTACTATGTCACGTAGCGATGTACTACCCAAGATGCAACTATAACCAAAGTTTGAAAGGTCTAGTTCATTCAGGAACTTGATCAAACCGCAAAAGTTGAATGTAAAGTTATTAAGGTATCTGCCCTTTGCTTGGAGGGTGAAGATCACACCCGCATTTTCTATATCATGTTGCAATGTAGTAGCCAAGATACAACTATAAGCAAAGCTTGAAAGGTCTGGCGCATATAGTTTGTGAGAAAGTGACCTAAACGCAAAACTTGAATGTTGTTGCCGCTGCCAGAAAAGCAACACCTATGTATCTTTTTTTCTTCGAACAGGCGAAACAAAAATGAAGGGTAAAAATATTGAGAACAAAAAATGATTTGGGTAAAATAAAACAAAATACATATCTATATAAACATGATGGGTAAAAAAAAAATAGGAACCAGAAGGGTGTTCCACAGAACACGTGGTGTCGACTGCCGTGCGCTTATTTCATCAAGTACAATCTATCAAGTTTGAAAACATGGGATTAATCCTTAATCTTGGAGCTGATTTTTTTCTTAATTGTTAAAGTTTATTCTAATGGGCACAACAGTTACTCAGCATTCAGCATTGGATAATTGCTAAGGAGGAACTGTATAAAATTGCATGACCATAGGTCAATATTTTGCCAAGTTATGAGCAAAGTTAGGTTGCAGGTTAAAGTTTTATGAAAAGGGGCATAACTTTGCCAAAACGGAAGTTAGAATTATTGGTCACCGGTAACAAACTCCTTCGGGTAAGATAAATAAATCTAGCAATCGCTTTCGAGCAAGGACTGTCAAAATCTACATTTTTAAGGTTTTGACCATTTTAAGTAATAGTGGTCATCTTAAATGTCACGTTGACCTAATATAGTTTTCTTTGATTAGTGCAATTTCATCGGAATTGCATTGCTTAAATATTTAAGCAACCTAGGAGAAGAACTGATTAGGACTGCAGTTTTTACATTTAGTTACAACTCATAAAATATCAGGATATATGCAAAAGCGTTTTGTCAAATAGACATTAATACCCTGCAACAGATGTTCCCCGTTTCAATCACACACATAAACAGACAAAAAAGATGGACAGACAAAACACAATGCCATGTCATAATACGTGCCTATGGGCACATAAAATGAAGGTTCTAGTGTTAAGGCAAAATATTGATTTCTTCAATAAAACAGGGGCCATAACTCTGTTGTTTAATATCCGATATTGATTAAATTGAGTTTTCATTGATATAAAGACTCGCATAAAGTTTGGTATAGATCAATATAATACTAAGTGTTAACAGCAAAAAAGGTTAATGTTTGAAAACTGTGGACATAAGCTCAGGTTTCATTAGTAGGTCAAGATGGAGTATGATGACGTGTAGCTTAGATTGAATCTTTCAATGTGAAGTAAACAGTGTTACAGAAACAGAGCTAAACGTTTGTTAAAAAATTCAAAACACATCCAGTCAGGTCAATGTGTTGAAATTTTCACTAAAGCTACCTGATGTTTAAAATGTTCTTTAAAAGCCCGAAAAGTTTTTGATATGTATATAGATATAAGAATAATTTGTTTTTCATATATGTTTTTACAATCAATAACATCATACCATCTGCCTATTTACATCCATATAGTTTGTAAGAAAAGCTCCTAACCTTTCGATATAGTTTGTAAGAAAAGCTCCTAACCTCCTAACCTTTCGATATAGTTTGTAAGAAAAGCTCCTAACCTTTCTCTGAGGCTCGGCATAAAATTCAGGAGGTATCTTTGCTATTCAAACCAGCTGGGTTCATTCACCATCAAACGTCTGGTAGGAGAACCAATCGAGTGCCATAAAAACATCTGTGGCTTCAAGATCTGGAAAAGTCAATTTATAGACCTTAGTTACTTCTAGAAGGGTTAGGTAAAGTTTAGTTAATATGTATCAATAAAAAGTTTGAATAGTGAAAATATATGAAATGTCTTAAGAACTGAAACATTAAATGCATTCAGATGCATGAACGATATTGTGACCAAGGCCATTAATGATTTTATGATGAAGGTCATTGTTAAGATTTTCAAAAAACTTAATTGCTTGAACAAAATCTCGAAGTTGAGATGACCACTATTTGGTGCATAATACATAAAAGAGTATGTAAATGTTAATTTTAATATTAAATGCAGTTCACTCCATTTAATGTCTACTGGCAGAGGTGTTTGTTCTCCATCTCATTTCTGGGGATTCATCTACAAAAGAAAACATATCTTTTTTTAAAATAAACAGCTAACATATTTTTACCATGTTTGAAGATCTGATAAAAAATAACGTAGCATCTTTTTATTAAAACAAGGGCTCTAGCTCTGCTGTTTAATATCAAATATTGAGCAGAAACTTACTTCTGACCTTGTTTTCCCAGTTGAGGGCAAATATAACTCCTGCACACCTCTACATGCTGGTGATCAGATACATAAAGTTTGGAGAGACTAGTCTTTTTTTTAAGGTGTAAAAGGGTAAGAGATGCAAGAAACATTAACAGACTTTGTGATTTAAAAGTACAAACTCTGTCAGAAATGTCAAAATCAAACACAGAAGATATATATACATCTACGTCCTGGTGATTATGTCCACAGTTGTGCTAGGCTATGATGTCTTGCAGTTTTGTGACAACAGGACACGAGTGAAAAC